>DVXP01000532.1:0-19708 GCA_018235645.1 Junonia grisea | reverse complement strand
AGACACTGGGTAAGTGGAATACCTCTATAAGTGAAACGACATTGCAGGTCCCTTGATGTCTCACTTAACCAGGTTTCGCTGTATCTTATGTTTTTCATTGTGTAATGGGCTTAACATCTTTAAAACGACTGATGGATGCGCTAGTATGTCGTCAATAAAAGTTACTGCCGTGAGTATATATAACTATCTATAAACTATCACTCGTTTGAATATTGTAAATTCGTCAAATTGTCCATAAAAATATTTATTTATTGTGTAATATATTTATTTTTTACTAAAATGCAAATTAATAGGTTAAAAAATTAACTAGATAAGTAAAGCCTGGACGTTGATGAAATTCATAATTTTTAAAAAGTACTTTGACAAATGATTATATTATGAAAGATGGATAAATCCGTCCTTTGAAATCGGTCTATTTTACACCAAAATTTTAAGTTTTAATTTAACAATGTTTAGATTAAAAACTAAATTAAATTTCAGTTAACTTTATAATTAAAATGAACAAATCATCATGTTTTCTTTTAAGAAATATTTTACTTCCAAGAAATCAATCTTACTCTGTTTTTTGTAGAAGAAAAATATTAAATGATTGTTTGTATTTTTTATTTAATTCGGTTGTGATATTCAGATAACATTAAATTATAGGACACCAATGTTTTAGACATAACGATACATCTTACAAGAGGTGTTGGTGGTTTAGCTTCCGACCTACCGTCTTCCGCAACTTTACTACAAAATGATGACGCAGCAAAGGTTGTTTTGCTCGGAACTGTTCATTTTAGCAAGCAGTCAGTGGAAGATGTATCAATGGTATTAAGTAATCTTTTAGATATTAACGATACCTCTAGAAGGACCACAAGTTGGACCAACACGAAAAAAATTTTTTTCGAAGTATTGCCTCGTGGTCCAACTGGTTGGACATTAAATGAAACACCCCCCTAGAATTTACATTGTGATTTTTTTTCACCAGTAAAAAAACAACACAGTTTAATTGAAAACCTTTAAAGTCGGTTAAGAATGTCGTATAACTGTCTTTGTGGTCTCACTCAGTCACTTCTGAAACGGTTCGACTATTATTTTAATGATTTTTAATTAATTTAATTTTAGATTATATATATACTAATTTATTAACCATTTTTGGAACAGATAGTAAAGCTTTTAAACCCAAACGCCATTTTAATAGAGCTATGTCGTCAAAGAGTATCCCTATTGGAGCTAGATGATAAAAAATTTTTGGAAGATGCAAAAAATTTGGATGCAAAAAAAATAAAGTAAGAAAAAATTTAATGCATACTTGACTACATACTTTTACTAATATTTTATCTATAACATACAATAAAGCAGGGTTTCTCTAACTTATGGCTTTCATATAGTTACTCCATTAAAAGCTTCCGGATTCCACAGATTTCGTAGGGTCGTTTGTTGGCGTAAACAAACTTTTATAAAATAGATATGCATAATGTAAATATTTTTTTTTTGCAAATTACTATATTATGCCAATAATTCAACAACGAATCCCCGTTTTTGTAAGCTAGTTCAAAAAAGACCTAGTTCATTTGGGCTGTGATGACGTTTTCCCTTCTGTTCGTTTCACGAACGTCCTACCATCATAAGACGTATCCTTAGGATTTCGCGTATCACGCACTTTGAGAAACATTGCAATATAGTACCTACACAAATTGCAAGCATCAGATAAATGGGCTTTTTATTAGGCAGGCGGTGAAAGGTCAGGGCTTAGTTTCTGGAATGCTCCACGCTATGTTACTAAAAACATACGCAGATATTGCAAAAGAGCTGGGCGTCGCGCCGGGTGGAGAATTCAGGAGAGCTTATCATGAGGTAAGTAATTAATTTATCAGATTTCCATGTCAACTTGTTTCGTCAATAGTTCGCCTACAAGACATAAATTTTAAAATTGACATTCTTAATTTAGCTTGATCAAAGCGTAAAAAGTAAAATAACGTAGTGTTTACTGTTTTTAAATCACTATTTATTATTATTTAATACAAAATAATTTCGTATATCAATTGAATATTTTCTCATTTATTCTTTTAGATGAAAAAAATACCTGGTTGCAAATTGTTTCTCGGAGATCGCCCTATACAAATAACTATAGCTAGAGCTTTTCAATCTTTAAGTGTATTAGAAGTAGGACAAGTTATTTATCACCTTACAACGGCAAATCCGAAGCCATTGAAGTATGTTATTTTTACATTATTGAAGATTCTTTTTTTAGTTGATAATATAATTTAAATTAGACACTCAAAACTTTTCTAATTTCACATAAATTTTAGTAAAAATCAATTGGAAAAGTATAAAGATAAAGATTACGTACAGGCCCAGTTTCAAGAGATAATAAAAGAGGTTCCTGCTTTCAAAAAAATCTTTCATGTATTCGTTGATGAGCGCGACAAGTGTCTTGCGTTTTCCTTGCAAGAATGTGTCCGTACTGGTATGTATTTAATTATTATACATGTGCATGTCTCTGTTAGTTATCTAATTCTTATCGTAATTTGTGTGACTCTTCCGACCAAAAATCGAGACTCACTCAAGCGAATTTTTTACACTTCACTCACACGATTGTACATGTAGCGCCGCGCGATGTGATGCGGCACCGAGTCGTACCAACCATTCCAATAGATACCAATCGTACGACTCGGCCAACTCGGTGCCGCACCATTTTTGTCATTTTTGACGTAAAATGTATACATTGATATTCTGTAGCAAGTTTTTAACATTTCAAATTTCACAGACCAATTGAGCGAAATTACTGAATTCACTTGAGTTTCGATATTTAGTCGGAATAGTATTTTTAATTTAATAGTATATTTAGTCGGAAACTAGTAGGTTTCGTTGATAAGATGAGTACCTATTAGTACTTTCTTCCTTGTATTAAAAGCGTTTACAGTGACAATTAGAGCTTAGCCTGCTTTGCCAAAAAAGCGAATAATATTCGGGAATATTAACTACGTCAAACAAAGTATAAAAATGCCCGCTTAATTTTTAAATCTATGCTGCCGCTCAATATGGGTTGCACTATACACCTGCCATATTTTTAAAATGAAAATATTTTTTTTTCTGCAATACTACCTACTTACCTACTTTGATTTTTTTCATACTTTAAAATCTTACCCTAATATGTAGATAATAATATAAGGATATAATTTATATAAGCATTATGTCTACGGATAATTAATAAATAATTAGTAGTGTTATTAGATACATAAATACATTCCATTCAAATGTGTTATTCCATAATAATAAGAAATATAAATAAAATTACACAACTAATATTATCTAGTCAAAGTAATTGTCAACGTTCACTATTTATATTTTTAGTGCAAAACCCACGTGTGTTAGCTGTCGTAGGAATGGGCCATGTGGACGGTATTGCAAAATATTACGGCAAAATGAAGCAAGAAGATATAGTGCCGTTACTATTGTGAGTAAAACGCTTTAAGATAAACTGATCACAAAAAATATTTGATAGGACGATAAATACATAATAATATTATCTAGGCATTTAGGATATAAGCGAGTTAATCAAAGACATTGTATAGAATTATTCAAAGTGAAGTCATTTTTTATTTATTTATTTTCAGCAACTAACTTGTATATGAGCTACAAATACTTCATTTTTATTAAGGTGAGATACTTGAGATAAATAATGCTTTTATTGCCTACATAATATTATTATATTATGTATATATTTTGATCAATCCCAATTTCCTAGCCTGCTCGACTTTTCTAAATCTATAGTACTGAACTGATTTTTACGAATGAGGATGCAGTAGTTAACATCTTATAATATGGTAAATTTTATATGTCAATTTCTGACCTCGGTATTAAAGGAAAGGTTTTCGAGCGCTTTAAATAACTTATACCTAGCTGTACAAGTGTTAATAATTTAAATATAAGAATATTGAAATATTTAACAAACATGAAAGTGAGACGACGCGGATCCGTAGGTAGCCGGGGTTTTTAACTTAAACTTATAGTTGAGTATATTACTTGTTTTTTTTCCAGAGTGCCGCCTCGCCCATTTTACGCTGTATTATTAAGTAAAGGAATTAAATTTACTTTTTACTTTTTAATATTTTCTTTTTTATACAGACTTTTCTTTGGTTAATAAAATAACTTTATTTTGAAATTATGGTATATCTTATTTATTTTCCTATCTAAGTATTAAGTATGTCATAATTAACTTAATCAAGTATAACAGCATAGTTTTATTTAAAGAGGCTTAACAAAACACATATGATATTGGCGAAATAAATACTTAGTTTAAAGTGATACCACTGAACTTAAAGCCATTAACAAAGAACTCAATTGAACTAATCTTAAAAAAGTTAAGTGCTTGAAAGTCATTAAGTTACAAAAGCATGTTTTAGATAAATCGATATTTAATTAATGTTCTCTAAAAATATGTATGAAATCCCAATGTGCATAGTATTCCAAATTATGTTCACTTTAGGCGCTCCACATTAGCAACATAACATAGTTATATAAACTTTAATGTAACGTTTTTATTTCTAGAAATATTTACAAAATCAAAGAAACATCACAGACTAAGGTTACTTAACAGTTTAAATAAATACAAAAAAAAGTATTACAGTAAATTATTTTCTCTGAAAACATTCTTGCCTAAAAGTTTTTGAAAAACGCACCTCAGTTTCTTGGTTCTGATAGACGGAATTTCAAGTTGCTGGTCTGTTTTGTATCTAATGGATTCGTGTGTCATGTTACGATATGCTTATGGCAAAAAAACTTTTATAGAAAGCTTTTATAAAAATTTAGATCGATTGTTTCCAAATTACCTGCAGTACTCACATCCAATTGATTGATTAGTTAATGTATGTAGTCGCTTTAGGATACATCGAGTAAATAACTTTAGTTTATTTAATTTAAACAATATTTTAATATTCTCATTTAAAAATGAATTTATAGTTATGTCAGTCATATACTATTTTACTACAAAAAAGGCGGTATATTATAATTATAAACATATCTTTTTGATTAATAAAAACGTTCGTGCGTAGTGCGCAATGATTTGTGTGAACTTCACTACTGTACTCGCTACTGAATTGAACTCGAGTTAATTGAATGGTGCAGTGTTTGAGTGTATTCATAACAAATTACAGCTTGTGCAAGCAAGTGCTCGAAACGTCGGGATGATAAAAATAATTAATATGCGCGATTTAAATCCGTAGTCCGTATCCGTAGTTTTATTAAAATGTGTAATAATAGCGAAAATCTAAGACAACATAATATTTTTTGAATCAGAGTTCTGATTCTGATTCGATTACTACACATTTAAATAAAACTACGGATACGGACAACGGATTTAAAATGCGTATATTAATTATTTTTATTATCCCGACGTTTCGAGCACTTGCTTGCACAAGCTGTAATTTGTTATGAATATACATATGAATCGCGTCGTGAAATTTGTAAAATAAAATCCTTAAAACCCATCCATGAGCTGAGATGGCCTAGTGGTGCGAACACGTGGATCTTAATCAAAGGTTACGGGTTCAAAACCGCTGGATTTTCAAGTACTAAATTTGGGTTTAAATTCATCTCGAGCTCGGCGGTGAAGGAAAATATCGTGAGAAAACCTGCATGTGCCGGAAGAAATTCTGACACATGTGTTCTGACCAATTCGCATTGGAGCAGCGTGGTGGATTAAGCTCAATACCTTCTCCCTAATAGGAGAAGAGGCCTATGCCCAGCAGTGGGATATGTACAGGCTGTGTTACGTCTTTTTTTACGTTTTTTTAAATCCCATGTTATGGGGTATTGTTGAGTTGGTCTTCTAAAAATATTATAGGTGTGGGAAAATATCCTTCTCCTCTACCCATTTAAATGTTACTTCTAAAATATGAAAAAAGAAGACATAATGAATTTAAAACGAAAATTATTAGGCTACCTGGGCTTTTATAGTTATTGTTATAGCCGATCAGAACATAAAGTTAAGATAAAAATGTTAGTTGCTAGAAAATAAGTTAATTTTAAAGATTATATTAATTTTGTTCATATTAAATTTTGGAGCGCAATAATTTTGGGAGCGCCAAGGGCTGGCCTAGGGTTGGCAAAATTGTATAGAATTTGTTTTTGGGAACGAATGGTGTCGACTTTTTTTTAGCTTAATCAATGGTTTTAAACTTTAAAGGGGTGAAGTTTAAGAGGGCGCCACAGATTTGTTTTGCCCAGAGTGTCAGTGAACCTAACGCCACCACACTACTTATCAGGCCACGCGTATATAGAGTTCCAAAGTTTCCCATCATATTACGGAACACAAAAATGAAATTAAGTAATTTATTTTGTGGAACATAATTGGATTTCCAAATATTTGTATGAATTTAAACGAATAATTCAATTTCGAGTCTCGAGTTGTCAACTCGAGTAAGCTCGAGTTGGACATCACTATTCGTGATCACTCGTCAAGTCGTCAGTGTCAACTGTCAAACCGCCTAGTTCAAAAAAACAGGCTGTCAACTAAATTTTATTTTTTTTTTTCTGAGATTTTGTTACTTTTATAAATTAAATTAAACGCTAGTATGTTAAAATCGTTCGTTTTGTTAATATTTTTCCAATTTAAAATAATAAGCAATGAAGAAACTCAGTGTGGTTGCAATGTTAATAGAGTTAAAACCGAATCTAACATTAGACAAAGTTTTTACAATACAATATCAACAAACCGATGTCCAGTTAATTATCGGTACGGTAAAAATGAAGGTGGCACTTCAGAAATGGTTCTTATTCCACGAAATACCTATCAATTTGGTACCGATGATATTTTTATAGAAGGTGATAAGGAAGGACCGAAACGATTAGTTTCATTAGAAAGTTTTTACATAGACAAGTTTGAAGTTTCAAACAAGGATTTCAGTGCTTTTACTGAATCTACAAATTATAAGACTGAAGCCGAAAATTTTGGTGATAGTTTTGTGTTCACTCTTTTTCTCAATAGCACTCAGAAGGAGCAGTTAAAGGATTATCGCGTAATGCAAGCACCATGGTGGTACAAAGTTTCTGGAACAAACTGGAAAAATCCCTATGGCCCTGACTCCAACATAACCGGTATGCTTGATTTTTTTGTTTTTTTGGTCAAATTGTCTAGTGTTGTATTTTTGAATGTAGCTTAAACACCAGTGGTTAAGAATACCAACAGGTGGTCCCATATTGCTATCCATTTGGATATCAGACAGTTTTGTTTACATATTAATAAACTGTTAATATTCAGACTAGAATAAATAGTACAGTACCATGTTATAGCTGGTAAAACTGTTAGGAAAAAGATTTGTATGCTTTTAACATTTTTCAAACTAGTGCTAAGAATGTATGTGTGCAAAATACATCAATAGAAGCCATAGGCAACTGTTAGTTTCTTCGTTTAAAAAATGGTATTACACAATGATCATATAAGTTACTAAAATAATTGGACTTTAATGATTTTTGACAAAGACTCAATGATAAAGATGTATTTATTTCAGCAAATAAATAATTTACACATTAAATACACATAGGGTAATGTGCACATTAATGCGGTTTTTTATTTTGTTATAACTTTTAAAATTTGTTTTTTGTGGTGATTACAAGAAACCAGTATACATATTTTGTATTGAAGTTTAACTAATGTTTAAAATACAATAAAAGAATAAGCCGAAATAAATTATATTTTCTTCAAATAATAATTTAAAATTAAAATTAAATCTAAAATGAAAATTTTATAAGCTTTATAAAAAAAAATCATCTATTACTGCGGGTCTCAAAGCCGCTTGCGCCTATTACTGAGGTTCAACCTAATATTGTTAAAATCTAAGAATTTGATAAAAATCAAAAGGAAAAATATTTTAAATAGGTAGGTAGGTAACAATTGAATGTTTTGTAAAATAAGTTAGTATTATATTTATTGATTTAAAAAAAAGGAGGACATTCTCATTTCATCAGAGCCTTTTTTATTTATTTTACTGAATTACTTGCAGACAGCGATAAAAAAAAGTATGTTTTACAGGTAGTGCCATTGTCAAGAAATCAAGATCTGATTCTGATCTGATTGAAAAAAGTATTATCTTAAATCAAGACAAGACAGTGTGTCTTATCTAAATTTAAGATAATACTTATTCATGTAGATATTTGGCAATTTTTATTTATTAATTTGGATTAACTTTTGATTTTTTAATAACAGATTTAATTTTACCTTATTAAGGATCTTGTTTAAAAAATACTATTATTAGCATTGGTGTAAGGAATTGGTGGGTAGTTCTTGTTTTTACATATTTATTTGACATTTCCTTCCGCATATGTATTCTGACCACTCTTGCTATGGTAAGCCTATTAGATAACAGACACTTATATAACATAAACAATACTTCACAGGTTCAAAGTCCACAGACCACATGCCATCTGTGGACGGAAAGCATGAGGAGTCCACAGACCATAATTATGTGTCAGTTTGTAGAAACAATTTTAAGCTTCTTAGAAATTATAATGTAGATAGGACGGGATTTATTTGATATGGACTTGACAAGACATATCCTAGAGCAAGCAAAAGTTTTTGGGGTATGGAGAAAAAACATACAATATAAAAAAATATATTTTCTTTTAAATATGAATGTGGGATTGGTTCCCCTCTGAGGCTTGGACTGTGAATCTGTTAAAATGATACTACGAATTTGCCGCAAAAGCTAATAGTTTATAATTATTTGTCCCTTTCAATAGAGTTGTTTATAATTATTTGTCCCTTTCTACAGATATAATGGATCATCCAGTAATTCATGTGTCGTGGAACGATGCTAAAGCTTACTGTGCTTGGAGAGGTGCCAGACTTCCTACAGAAGCTGAATGGGAGGCTGCTTGCCGTGGAGGCCATAACGACACTACCTACGCATGGGGAGACAAATTATTTCCAAATAGAAAACATATGTGAGTTGTGATGATTTTATTTTAGCATCGTAACTTTCGAGCGGAACGTGTTCCAACTATCGAATAACGAATGTTTTGCTGTTTGCGAATGCAGGCCTTTCATGTACGCGTTCTAGTGGAGGTGATGTAATTAGTTTGCACGATGACTGCTAGATGGCGTTGATACATTTTATTTCCAGCGGCGATATATTTTTAAGAAAATTTCAACATTGTCTAACTCGATAACTAAAAAAGATAATAAAGAGGCTAGGACCAATTGCACTCATTTTTGTCTCTAAATTATTTTTAAAGTAGTTTTATGGATTGTCACATAGAGACAAGATATATAGGCTGGATACAGTTAAAGAATTTTTGGTACAACTTCCAGAGACGTACTCACTAATAGTATCCTTATCCATTGTGCCCAGTACCGGCGTTAGTGGGGGCCAGGCAGGGCGACAGCCCAGGGTACCAAATTTGTGGACGCCGAGGGCTAACATAGGGTCGGCGAAATTTTATGGAGCTGTGTGGTAGGGACGAACGACCATTTTTTAGCAAATGAAATTATCCTGAAATTCCCATTTCAAGATAGGCAACGGAAGGTGACCAAAGGTGACGACTTTTTTTAGCTTATTTGGTAGTTTCGAGATAGGCAACGGAAGGTGACGACCTTTTTTATATAATTAATGAACGAAAGGTTAAAATCATTTTTTCCCGGGGTGACCCTAACGCCGGCACTGATTGTGGCACTTATACTAAAATACCTTTTTTCCATGAATTGATCGAAGATTGGTTAGTTTTTTTATATTTTCGTGGTATATTTCGAAAAGTGAATACGAGAGAAAGATTATTTTGCAACTACGATAAGATAAAGTTTTATCATTTTTAATCCCTTTATATATCTAATATAATCTACAAGTTCTATGATAAATGCTTTCGATAAACATGACCTCCTGCGTACTTTTGTACTACTCATAGGACATAGAAATGAAAAAAGTCTGTTGCCTTTTTTTAAAAGATAATTCAAATTTAAGTTAACTGTAACATTTATCGGATGTATGGTTTAAGAAAAATAAATGAAGTGTGACTTCACTTTTCTTATTATACTTCAAAATTATAAATAAAGGTAAAAAAGCAGATGTTTGTTTAGGAATGCGTAAATCAATCGTTAAAAAATCCATCAAATTCTTAATTATTAGATTTTGTGTAAATTTTAAGTAGTTAGTATTTCGAGACATAAATATGCAGTATTATTTTTGCTTAATTAATAACATTTTTCAATTCTCCTTAACTGTTTTTCTATGTCGTATGCAAAGAACAAA
Organism: Junonia grisea; assembly: GCA_018235645.1. Classification (NCBI taxonomy): domain Eukaryota; kingdom Metazoa; phylum Arthropoda; class Insecta; order Lepidoptera; family Nymphalidae; genus Junonia; species Junonia grisea. The sequence continues at coordinate 9,479 of DVXP01000532.1, read as the reverse complement.
TTTACGTAATTAAAGTTTTGATACTTTAACTTCTACTGTAGGTATTTTGTATAGTAAAATAGAAACCATTTTCAATTACTCAGACTTTTTTCAAGAATAACCGCTGACAAGATAACCAGCGTATTAAATGGTTATTATGTCTTAAACTTAAACATGAAGGGGATGACTGCAATGAAAATCCAGAGTTTGTGCAATGAGTTGAGAAAGAAAGAGTTACGCGACTATTGTCTCCAGCAGAGTGCTCTGATTCCTCTATTAGCTTCTCTACCGCTATTCGCCAGCTAGCGATCTCGTTAAAGAGTCCATGGAAGAACTTGACGTGGAAACGGACGCCACATCCGACAGATTTCAATTAGAAACGATCAAACAAATATATGTTAAATACTTGTAGTATATAGATGTAAGATTCAGAGTTTCTGCAATCAGAACTGACTTAAAAAACGAGTTACGAGACTGCTGGAACACAGCAGTAGAGTATTAGACGAAGATATATACTTCCCTAAGCTTCTACAACGTTATTCGACAGTTCCTTATAGCGATCTCGTTGAAGAGTCTATGGAATAACTTGACGTGAAAATTGATGCACACTTCGCGTCGAAATGAATTCCACATCCACCAGATTCAACGAGAAACCACCAAACAAATAATGGTTAAAAATTCAAAGTTTAAGTAAAGCTGCAGTTTTACCATTGATTTGTTCTTTCCGGGAATTTGATAAAACTTGTTCGGTGAATTCTGTGGTTGTTACTTTACCGTTTCCATGGTTTAGGCATTGTGATGAGAAAAAGAGTGTTTAGAAAGTTATTTTCAAGCCTCTTGATCATCCACTAGTTATAATCTATGTTACGTTAAATATATTATAACTAAAAAAAGAAATTAAGCAAGTGAATTTTCATAATTACAATCGTTTTAGATAATTGAAAGATAATAATAAATATCTATTTATTAATTTTCAGGGCTAACATATGGCAAGGGACATTTCCGAATCACAATTCCGCGAAGGATGGCTACATTGGCACGAATCCAGTGCACCTGTTCCCGCAGAACGACTTTGGTTTGCACAATATAGCTGGCAATGTTTGGGAGTGGACTGAAGATATTTGGTCCAATGACAGTGTAAGTCATCTAAAATTAATTTTATATTTAAGTTAGGTACAGACTTTGTTATTTGCAAAGTTTATGATTATTTAACTTACAATGAAAGGTATAGGTAGTAAAAATTTAAGTTTGAGGCTTTAAAAGAGCAAAATTAGTCTATTTTAACTAATAACAACAAAAAAAGCCGAGATGGCCTAGTGGTGAGAATATGTAGATCTAAACCGAAAGTCGCGGGTTCAAACCCTGGCTAGCACCGCTGGATTTTCTAGTGCTTTTGTGTTTAAAATTCATGTCAAGCTCAGTGGTGAAGGAAAACATCGTGAGGAAACCTGCATGTGCCAGAAGATATTCTGGCACATGTATACCCACCAACCCGCAGGGAAGCGGCGTGGTGGATTAAGCGCCAAAACTTTCGCCCAGCAGTGGGATATGTACAGTCTAATACTTTACTAGTACCTAATTAAAAAAACAATAATAGAAGTAATCGTGTGTATCTATTTCGGGTTATTTTATAAATATTTTTTTTTGTTTTTTTTCAGCCAAATGAAAAAGTAAAGAAAGGTGGTTCCTATTTATGCCATAAATCATACTGCTATAGATACCGCTGTTCTGCGCGTTCGCACAATACTGACGATAGTTCGGCCGGAAATTTAGGATTTCGCTGTGCTAAGTCCGTTGTTTAATTGTCCATTTTACTGGATATTTTGATACGAATTTACTTTTACAAGTACTTAATAATTCATATATTGTGTAAGCCTCGCATCCAAATATTTTTAATTAACAGGTATGTCTAGTCTTATTACATTTCAATAAATATATTATGTATTATGTATAATCAAAAGGTAGTTCTTTGTTGTAGTTATTGGTGATAGGGTAGAAAATAGAAATACAAAAATTCTTCTTAAAATTTATTTGCATTTTTGTATAAAAATTGCAATATTACATAAACTGATTTCAATATCACTAATGAAACAGAATTTATATTTACAAAAAATGGCGAGCTTTAGCTTGTTCCTGCTAATAATAACAGAGCTTTATGGATTATGCAAAGCACCTAATTTCAGATAAGTACAAAACAAAACGGAAGACTAAATGTGAACGTCAGTGGTTATTGCTACGAAACCCGTTCTTACTTTTAATTTTTATTTTTTGTTACATGTAGTGAAAAATATACAATTTTTTCACAGCATGTAACAAGTACAAATAAAACCCCTATCTGTCGTCATATCGCTGGAAACTAACCATTTTTCTTTGAATAGTCTTAACTAACAATTAACATAATTTTGACTAATTAATTTTGTACCCTCATGGTAAAAGTATTATTAATAATTAAAATGGTAAGTTTGCAGTGACATTGAGACAGTTCCAAACTATATATTTGGTATATAAATAAAATTAAAATTAAACAAAATAAATAACCAACACAACCATCTAAGAGTAATAAAGTAACAGCATTGCATTTTGTATGTCAATATTTATTATTAATCACCAATTTGTTAAATGAAAACGAAGCAGAGCCACTTGCATGAAAAAAAAATTTGTTTTTAATAGAACTCTCTTCGGTTTACTGTAACGGTATTTTTGTCATCATTCTTAAGGCGAGCTAAACTGCGAAAACAAACGAAGCTGAGTTATTTGGGCTAAACTACGGTTTTATTTATGTTAGCTCTCCTAGCATTATAATTTTAAAATAATATTAAAATGACTAACAAACAAAAGTTAATGCAATCCCTGAAAATGTATCTGTGTCGTTTTCATTTAATCACGTTGAATTTACTGGAAAAAAAAATTGATAATATTTATATATATTTTTCTTTTAATTACAATTAATATTGGTATCTGCTTATTGTTATTAATATGTACATAAAATTTACAATAAAAAAGGATGTCCCAGTACCAGTTCATAACAAGTTTTCTTTTGTTTTATTAATAAAATGTACTGTGATAACATTTTATTTGAAATACTTCAAATATATCAATAAGAGTAACATTTTATAATTTCAAAAAAATATTTTTAAATAATTGACAATGTGTTTCTGTAGCAGTATATTTTTATTAGAAATTAAAACAATAACAGATCATTTTTATACAAACAGAAAACGTAATAAAATCGTTTTTCAAAATTAAACTATAAGCGAAAATTTAAATTTAATACCAGTACAAAACGCTTTGCGATCAAAATCTAGCTATACTTTGTATCAATAAAATAAAATATACACCATCGATACCGCCTAACTTTATATACACTAGATAAATCACAATTAACACTAAAACGGATCAGAGATGCGAGTCACTGCACCTCATTCCAACACCTTTGCCCTGGAGGTCCACGAAGTGGACCCGATCATAATCAGCTCGAAGTCAGTATAATAGTCTAATTTGTCCGTCGTCCACAATATTATCCACAGCGACCGGCGCAGATAAAAGAAGTTTAAAAAAAAAAAAACAAGATAGGATACTTCCCATTCCTCAGTCGATTATTAAATACTATGTCTTTTAATTTCATATAAACAGGCTAGAAAACGTCGTGTGGTTACAAAGGTAAAGTTTACAACCTCGGGCGACAGTGCGCGTCGTCCCGGGGGCGGCGGCGCGCGCGTCAGTTGCCGGCGGGCAGCACGGTGCGCGCGCGCACCAGCCCGTGCCCGTTGCTGAACCCGTTCTTGAGCGCGCCGTTCTTGTACACGGACACGTCGGCCTCCAGCTGCGTCGCGACCGGCGACGGCGAGCGCGCGCGGACCTGTACAGTGTCACGTTATTGATATTGCACGAGCCCTGTTTGTTTTTCTATTATGTGATAGGAGGCAAACGAGCTGAAAGGTCACCTGATGGAAAGTGAATACCTTTTAGGGGGAATGGACGAGGAAAGGATGTGGAAGGGGTGGGGAATTGGTAACCTTACTCACGCGGCGAAACACGTCGCAAGCGTCATTTTACGCCGGTTTTCTGTGAGGCCATGGTATCACTCCGGTCGAGCCGGCCCATTTGTGCATATGGCTCTCCCACGTATAAAATTTGTTTTGTGTGACTAGTGTGAAGGAGTGTCCGCGTTATTGACGTAGCTAGGAGGGGAAGGGGGTTTCCTTTCACAATATTTTGTTTTGAATCGAAGAGCGGAGATTAGAATTAGATCTTACGAAAAATCCCCACCACCCCAAAAATTGGGCTAGTCAGATCAACCATTTTTATCTACGGATAGACATGCCTCAACGTTAGCATGACGTTAATCTCCCATGTTTATTTTTTTTGATAGAAACATTTATACAATCGCATTGTTATTTTATTTATGGATTAATCACAGGGAGTTTATCACATCAATTTTTGTTTCATTTTGGTAAGAGAAATTAAAAAAAAAGTAATACATTTTACACAAAAATAAAGATTATTAAACAAAGTAATAGCTCCAATTACCTTAGGTTTGGAGTAAGACTGGTTGTAGAAGTCTTTGAAGAGGAAGAAGAACATGACGGCGTGCATGCCGATCCACCAGACGAAGGCGCGCGGGTAGTCGCACTCGATGAACAGCAGTTGGAACGCGTGCACCATTATACCGACGAACTGCACCTGTTCATAAAATTAATTCACAGTTTCCGACATTATTTTTTCATATCTTTCCTCTTCAACGGTTCTTCTGTATTTTTCATCCTATCTTTATTTTGCGTAACAGGAAAGCCTGTCTTTCTTCAAGGACCAATCTACATACGTTTATGCAAAAAATAATCAAAATCTGTTTAATCGTTTAAGCGGGAAAACGTAACAAATAGAATGGTAGAGCTTTAGTCATCATTTTTATTTATGTCAGCCTAATCTATGAGTAAGCAATATTTTTTATCATTGCTATCAATTAATGCAATAAATCTATTAGCAGATTAAATATGTCGAAGATAACTATTTATCGTTAAACTTCTTATCTTAAAAACAATTTTTTATGAAATTACGAACTTAAAATGAAAGGTTTATTTAAAATTTATATCATTTATGAAACAGGAAAACAATTTTGCACAATTTTGCTTATGAGTACAAAAATTATATTAACATGTGTCGAATTTCAAGTATCGATATTTTTTTCTATATAACCGATAAGGTTTGGTCTTCTAGGATTTTATTTATATAAACACCATAATTACAAATCATTCCGCGCTAGGCCCCACGTCTCGCTGTTAAGAACGTTTTACTCATAGCGCACATCCTTCCGCCAGTCATAATAAAAAAACCTTAAAAAAGCCTTAAAATATAGTGTTAATATGTATATATTACTCTTACCATTTGTAATGTTGTGAGGTATTTCTTCCACCACAAGTACCGCCTGACTTGAGGTCCCATGGCCGCTAACATGTAGTATGTGTACATTATGATGTGTACAAATGTATTTAAAAGGCCAAAGAACGTGGAGTGACCGCCCGGAGTGAACTTCACGCCGAACCACACTGACATCGGCATCACTCCATGGTGGATAACGTGCAAAGTTGATACGTGATCAAACTTCTTTCTTAAGACAAAGAAGATCTGTAAAGAATTGTGAATGGTTATCGTTACTATTTGTCTTTAACAAAACAGAGATGGAACATTAAGTGATTCTGCAGTAATAGATATGATTAAAATTAATAATCAGTTAATTTACCATTTCTCTCGAACTACAACTAAACATATATACCAGTTCATATTCCCCCATAATTTAGTAACTCCTTAAAAGGGATTGTTTTGAAATTACAGTGAAGTGATACAGGTATTAAGTTATTTACTCTGAGGAACGGTTACGCTAAGACTGAGGTGAATATTACCACAAAATTACATTTTACATAGTAACTTTTAATAGAACTAAAATGGCCTAGTGGTAGTGAACACTTTGTTCAAAACCGAAGGTCGCGGATTGAAACTAGCATTTTTCAAGTTTTAAATTTGAGTTTAATCTCGTGCTTGACGGTGAAGGAAAACATCGTTAGGAAAAATGTATATATACAGAAAAAATTTTTTGACACATGTTCATCCGTCAACCCGCAGAGGACCCGAGTCGCGCGATGGATTAACCTTCTTAATATAAGAAGAGGCTTTTGGCCAGCAGTGGAACATTACAGTTTCTTATTTTACTGCTACTGTAGTAACATTTTTACCCCTTTTGTGATATAATTTTAAAATACATCCTATGTTATTAGATGCTTATATCATATAAGTATTATTATTTTCTAAAAAAATCCCATCTCTATTACCAGCACTTAGCACTGAGCGCTGTTTGAATTTATTTTGGGAGTGCGATCAAAAAATTTAAACACATAAAATGCTGTTTTCTTTACAACGCTAGTATACATATTATGTAAACACTTACCGTATCGAAGAATTCTGTGAATTTTGAAAAGTAGTACCACCAACAGGCATGAACCATCTAAAATACGTAAAAACAAATTAATTTATTTTCACAGAAAGTTATAAATATACTCAAAGCGCGAGTCTAGACATGAGTCTATAATGCTAAATAAAGCAAATCTAAGCAAGCAAAGTATCATATCTAAATACAAGCTATTTCTTATATATCATCAAATTTTATGCAAGACTATATAAAATATGTAATTATTAACTAATGTGTTTTAATACTTCACATTTCAACTAATTAGCATATGAATGAATATCTTGCGATAATAATGAAATTGGTATAGCAATATGTGGCATGAATATATACAACTGTTGATGTATAATGAGGCCAATGGAAATGATTGTGAGATAATTTGTATAATTTATCATTATTTTATAATTCTTTACCGTAAGTTAGGGAAATTAAATGTACCAATTAACGCAAAAATAATAATGATGTGTTACAGATTATACAAATTAAATCTAAGTTAATGTGGAATTTGACGATTTTATATAAAATAGATGGACCGATAACACTCTTTGTTTTTCTATGATTATGAAGTAAACATTTAACTTCATCCATCTATTTTAATCATGTATTTATCTTTCCCTTTTGAACTTGTTAATATTGATTCGACAATTAATTATGATAATGACGATTATTGGCTACATATTATGATAAATAATTAGATCGAGGGGCCAGATCAGTGTACTTTAAATCAGTTCGAAAGAGAGCCTCGTCAGGCAAAAACGGATATCAACTTAGATTTATAATTGTAACGTAAATTTTTACGAAGTTTAGTGTTAGTGAATGGTACAAGTGAATTGGCTGTGTAGACATTGGGGATTACTAAGTGATCTTACTAGGGGATGGAAAACACTGAAAAAGGCTAACTTGGGTTAAAAACTATAGATAATTCACCCTCATCGTTTGTGGACTTTTCGAGTGGTCGACCGGCTGACACTGAAAGCTATACCTGCCTGTGAACCAGCCAGCGGCCCCGATCTGAAACAACATGCCGACACCTGGCCCTGTGTTATTCCTATATTTGCATAGCAGGGCGCTGCGCGACTCGCACGCAGACCCTTGGTTAATCACCATATACCAACAGTCCTGTCGACTGTTACTCACGTACGTAATAATATTATAAGAGTGAATGCGTGTCACATGCGTAAATAGCAAAGTACAAAGATTACCGGAGTGCTTTATTAAATTTCGTAACTGATAACGTTATCAAGCCGGCATTTAGTTCGTTGCACCTCAATTTTATTAGTTTTAATATTTAAAGTTACACATTTGACTATGCATTCACACTTAATGTTAGTTTATAATAACTTAACGCATACGTTTCATAAATTTTGTATACCCTTAATACCCTGTATCGAGCTCTATGTACAGCTAGATAGGTCCCTGAAAAATATGATCAATGTCTATATACAATGAGGTTAGTTTTGATCATCATCCGAGCTGTACATTGCTGGTCGTTCATCACTTACTCTATTAGCAATAGGATTGTCAGTGTAGTCCACAGGTTGGCATCGTAAGCTGTAATGATTCAGCCAGCCTCCCATCAAGCTCTGGGTACATTATATTAAATCAATTTATAGCTACTACACTACAAGTTAACCACACTCTCATTATTTTAATCATTATACACTTAACAACTACATAAGTAATATTTTAAATAATGCCTTTACCAAAAAAATAAAAAGATTGGAATTTTATGTTAACATCCTGTAGTCATAAGTCATAATATCACAATTTTGTTATTATATTAAAAATAGCAATATAATATGAGTTATTTTTAAGCCTAAAATAGTTCTAATAATAATCATTAAACTGATGACAACTTTTTGCTGTTAAACCTTGAAATTTTCATAACTCAAGGAACATGATGTAAGTATAACAATAGAATCTTGAAATTATTTTTTAATGAATGCAAACAATTTCTTGCTAAACAATGTATAATGTATTAATTAATGTGCATATATGCTTCTATGAATGAGTAATGTATAACAGGAAGAGAGGTCATTATTATTATGAGAACTATTTTAATACCTCGTAATAATTACTTAATAGAATTTCATCTTTTTTATTATGACATATTTATTTCGCTGCTGCATCCCGCTGCTTTACCCACTATATAACCAGTATATGACAATGTTTTAGTGGATATAAGCTACTTTCATTCTGAACTTCATTCATTCAAAACTCAACTTGCACATCAAGTCATACAGTTTCACAGTTAAGATATTAATTTAGTATACTTTCCTGTAAAAATGAGGTCACTGAAAAAAATTATTGTCATCCATATGTTTAATTACTAACTGGCATCATATTAAATTATTATGATTTATTTGACTTAATAAATACAAAATAATAATAACAATAATATTTGTATTCATAAGTATAGATGATATACACAAAAATTTAATAGCTATAGTAGTTAGTAAATTAATATTTACAATATACTCAAAAGATTTACCACATCTATGAAAAAATGGTAAATTATGTCTTATTAAATTTTGTAGTAATAAATGGATCTTTTTGATGTGTAGAATTCTAATTGTTTTCCTAAAATTAAAGTAGCCTAAGTTCATACATATGTTATTGAGAATTGCATCAAAATCGGTACAGCTTTTAACTATAATTTTGTTTTATATATGTTTATATAAATCAAAAGCAGACGCTTTTATTTATTAGTAGAGATTTTCATTAAAATTGAAAAACTTGCAGCTCCAATGATTAAATGTGTGGCAATATTGTTTGCCAGAGCAGTAACATTCACACCCTAGTAATTATAGTATGTTACATTGTTTCAAATCATGAATCAAAAACACAATAACCTTGACTGAACATAAAACATGGTTAATATATGTACTTAAAGTGTAATATTTGTGGCATACTTAACAAAATTAACTATTAGGAAACTTACCTCATAGAATAGCCATGCACTGAACAATACTTGTGAAAAGTTGTAAACTATTAAGAGATTTTTTAATTCATAGGGCTTTCTGTTTTCCATAAAACGTGG
>DVXP01000531.1:0-19716 GCA_018235645.1 Junonia grisea | reverse complement strand
GTTTTCCAATTACAGCACTAAAGCGCATTATGCGGCATTATGCCGCACGTTGATTGTTCCAACTAGAGCACCGCTTCACACAATCAAGCACTTCCAAAAGTAGTGCTTTTGCTTGATGCGTGGAATGGTACCAACTCAGATTGATTGAAATTTTATTCAAAGATTAGATACTTCATAATATCTAATAATATTTTATTTATCTATTTACGTCAGTAACTAACAGATTTGATTAGTGTTGAAATTTATTTGTAAGACACTGTTTAAAAGTATCTAAATATAAGGATAGATAAAGGTAAAATGAAGAAGACAACATCTTATTTGTTAAAGACTACAAAAATGAGAAAAAAGATGACTAAGAAAATTTTCGAACTCATTTATAAAAAATCAAATAAAAAAAAGCAAATCCAAATTACTTTAAATAACCATAAATAGTTTTCTATCAAATATTCTATACACCTTTATTTTTATTTATTTTTTATATTACGAGTACATTTACATATTCATAGGTATATTATAATTAAATTGTCAAAGCAGGTAAGTAGTTTTAAGGAAAAAATATATTCTCATAACATCACAAGTTCACGTTCCAATTAAACATTAGCACACTTAAGCATTGTGCGGCACTGAGTCACATTATGCTCTATAACTGGAAAACGCACAATGTTTTATAAAAAGATATACAATATCTATTGCTAGATACTGAAATAGAATTTATTACATTTTCATGCATGAGGGTATTATTAATAAACTATGCACGTCATTAAATGAAACAAAAAACGTTTTTTTTTTAAATTAAAGATCACCTAATAGAAAGTGAATGCTGCCGCTCATGGACACTTGCAGAACCAGAGGTGCCACGAAATACGTTGCCGGCCTTTTACGGGGACTGAAGAAGGAATGGATGAGGTGTGTATGGGGAAGGAGTGGGAAATTAGGCCTCTGGTAACTTCACTCATGCGGCAAAACACAACGCAAGGATCATTTAACACCGGTTTTTTTGTGAGGCCATGGTACCACTCCGGTCGAGCCCATTAGTGCAAATGCATGGTGCTCCCACGATAAAAAAGGTGTCTACTATTTAACAGAAGACTAGCGGTTGGTTAATCTGTTAGTCTGGTAGCTGCCTACAAGGTTTTATTAGGCATATTTTTCTTGGATAAAACTATAAATTGACCTATATTTGTATGTGAAAAAATAACCTTTAAGTGAAAATTAAAGCATGCTTTCTGTTAAAGTAGCGAAGACCATAAAAGAACACTTACCATAAGTTGATTTATGTAATATTCATATGTAATAGTATCCGTTACTGGATCCAATGCTGTTTGCATCATTTCGTCAAACTCCTCCTGTTTTTTTTATGTTTTAAAAACTCAATATACTAATAATTAATTTAAATTGAAAAAAAATTTAGTTAAGACAAAATACAATATTCCAGATACCATACAATTTGTAAACAGAATTTTAGAACATTTTTTGTTGCTTTGTTGCTTTTGCATATATTAATATACATATTTCTAACAAATTCGTTACCAGGCACGTCATTGTGCATAATCTAGACGTATGTACGTGCGGCTGCGTATATTACGTACGGCTTTTTAAAACTTTTAGAGGAATTTTGCTGATTAATGTGTTCATTTAAATTTAGTCCAAAAATTACCTGAGTAAAGGGTTCTCCTTCTTCAAGCATGAGTTGTGTGAATTTCTCCTTAGTCAGGTAGCCACGGTTGTCCTTATCAAAGTAACGAAAAGCTGCAAGTAACATTTCCGCACTAGCTGGATAAAATCTAAAAAAAAAACATTCATTCATAAAGCCGTGGATTACCATCAATTAAATTCTGAACAAACTATTCTATAATTTGAAATAGGTAAAATTATTTACAATATCTAATAATCATATTGAAACATTAACGTCAACATAAGTTTTCATAAAAACGAACCTGTGTTCCATCATAGCTTTGCACATGTAAGGTAGAAAGTTAACAAGTGGGACATTTCCTGTTGCTTCTTTATTTTCTGTGGCTAGAATAACTTCCTGGATCTCAGCTTCTGTAGGACAACAACCTAAAAATATTAAATATGTAATTAAACAACATCTATCACGGTTCGAGGCTTCCAGCTGTTAGGATAAAAATCAGCTTAAGTGTTTATCCAGAATCAAAGTTCTTTATTAATTTTCCTTATATTATAAGTAGCCATAAATAACTTTTTCTTATTATGGTCTTCATATATTCTTTAATTTTTGTAGTTAAACTAAATTATACTCATTCATATAATAATAATAGAATAATTATCTTACCTAAAGAGCGCAAGATTGTTCCAATTTCTCTCACATCAACTACTTGTTTGCCTGAATGGTCAAAAACCTCAAAAGCTTCTATTATTCTTTTTTCTAAATCATTATTTGGTTGAACTAAAAATATGAAAATAATTATATAGTATTGGCAAAATATGATGCATACAACGTTTAAATCTTATAAGATTAGTAGATACTAAATAATACTTTTGGGTTCTTCTTTTCGAGCCATGATAGTTCTAAAATGAGATTCAAAATAATATCAAAAAAATAAAAACTACTAAAGAAGCTTATAATAAACAAATCTAAAAACTGTAAATATGATACGACATTGTTACTAAGCAACAAGAAATTTATATCAAATTTATATCTAGATATCTAATAAAGATGCTTCCACACAATGTGGGTAGATAATTTCACGTGTGTGGTCTGTCCGAATAATTTTTTGTCTTTGCCTTAAATTTAAACACTGACGTAATCTGTAGTTATTGCACCGCCGCCATATTGGTTCGCTTGGCGCTTACTCCGTGATAGTTCATTTTTGCGAGTAATGACTGTTTTTAAAGAAAATATATGACTGTATTGTGATTTATAATTATTAGACTGTAGTGCAGTGACAATTAAATAATATCAAAATGGATCCAGCTAAGATGAAAGTGGTGGATCTGAGATCCGAGCTTGGCGCTTTAGGCTTGGATACTAAGGGTAACAAACCGGCGTTAGTGGAAAGGTTAAAGAAGGCTTTAGAATCTAAAACAGGCAAAGGTGAGTATTTTATTTGTCGAATATTCTAGACGATAAAAAAAATTAACCAAGAAATAAATGGTTGTTTGGGATTTGACAATAGCACGTGTAAAGCGCCGCTTCCACCATGTTTTATTTGGCCATGTTTATACGCATGACGTATTGCATTATTTCTGTTCAAATTAAAAATTAATTTTACAGTTGATTTAATGGTTAATTGTATGGTGTAACATTAAACGCGGAAGAATTTTTGCCGCGGTATCTTACTTTACGCGGCTTATCTTTCACCTCAGTGATAAATAAACTTCAAACTTTCCAGTTTGGTACTTAAACATTTATTTTACAGTGTATCGTCAATTTGAAATCAATTTAGCCATGGATATATTTTAATGTATAATTTTTTATTCGTGTTAAAAAGCCCTGAATATTTAATGAATAATCCTCCAACATTATCAGTCCTCTTGCATATTTAAACATTGTTAAGTTTCCTGTTTATATAACATGGAATGTTACTTAAAAAAATGAAGTCTTGATAATCTTGTATGATTTTATAAAATGTATTTAACGACTGTTATATCTTTTGGTTTTCCTATTGGGTAAAAAAAACTAATTGTATGTTAAGATAAGAATTAACAAAGTTAGAAAGTTAATTGTATCTTGGAAATTATGTTAATTGCACAATTTGCATATATTAATGTGAACTGTTACTTTTCAAAAACTTGAAAATGATTCAACCTATTTTCACTTTTATAAAACTGTTTGTTTTTTTTTTGACAAAAACAAAATTACTGTTTTTAGTCCATATAGTTGATTAGGATATTCCATATACAATATTTCTCTAAATATTTCAGCAATTGCTGACTCATCAATCTTGGACACATCAACTGAAGATGCAGATGAGCCGGCGACTCCGAGGCGAGCACCCGCTGCGAGGACAACTCGCAGGTCTTCCTCATCTAGACTTGCTGCTACTCCTGCAAAGGTATTACATTGTATAATAACCCCTTATGGTATAAACTGCATTATGGAGCTCCATAACCATAACATAATTCATTATAAAAGTTAGTTTTGAATAATTTCTAGATTAATTAATTTGAATCTTTAAGAAATAAAAAAAAAATATCCGAAAATACCCAATAAGCTGAAATAATTACATACCCATAACAGTATTTAAAACTTTTGCAACATTATTGCTATACCTGAAATTTAATTTCCACAATATTTCTAGTATAAACAGTACCTATCCTAGGTACATAGTACATAGTTATTAAAAAAAACCGTTGAACCCAATTCAGAGTCAAAAAAAGCCACTAAAACTATTTGTCATACTATCAAACATACAGTCATTCAAAAATAACATTAAACCAAATGTATTTTATTGTCATATGGGATATAAACATTTCATTCCTGTTCATTATGCTTAAAATTGTTATGAAGTCTTCATTTTAATCTATCAAATATTTTAGTCAATTCAGTCCCATAAACAATTTAAAACGAAACATTACCTTTTACTTTATTAAATGGACATATTCTTTATTCCTTTTTATTTGTTCAATATAAGCAAAGTTAAATTAAAGTTAAATTTCATTCATAATTCATACACATACACGCCACTCAACACTTAAATATAACCTGTGTAAATTATTCAATCCACACAGATACCAAGAGAGGAAGCCCCACCACAGACCATCGAAGAGGAGCCCAAACAGGAGGAACCTAAGAAGGAGACTCCACCACCGCCCTCGAAGGAGGACCTGCCTCCACCAGCACCGGTTCCCGTCCCTGAACCTCCGAAGGAACCAGAACCGGAACCGGAACCTCCACAACCACAACCAGAGGAGAAAGAAGCAGAGAGTAACCAACAGACCTCGAAAGACGACCTTTACAGTATAGATGATGAACAGTGAGTCAAATTATTTTGTTAATTATGAAGCATATGACTTAGAGTCTTAGAGAAATTGTTTTTTAAGAAGTGCTTTATTGGTTATTTTACAGAAGATATATAAAACAACTTTTCTATAACGTTGTTAGTGAAACAAGTCAAAAATTAAAAATATTTAAAAGAATAACCAATTAATAAATATTCATGTTTATTAATAAAATTTAAAATAGCATTAAAAAAACGGTTATTAAATTTGATTTGCTAGTTTTTTTTTTATTTGAAATATGCATCCATGGGCTCACAGTTGCCCATGCCTTTGATTTTCAATTGTTTACAATTTTTTCCTCTATGCGTACATCCCTTTAATCAACAAGAACGCAAGGCCAATTTGCTAGTTTACCCTAAAATAATTTCATTGTCCCTACATACATGAAAGATTTAAATGATTCCTTTTATTGTTCTAGAAGCCAATCTCCTCCAGCCAAGCAAGATACAGAAGAGGAGGAACAAGGTAAGAAAATAATTATGTTAATAAAAAAAAATCCAAATAAAAATATATCCATAACTGTTAAAAAATGTAAAAAAAATCTCATTAAAAATTGTCATCAATACAAATTGATAAAAGAAAACTTAATAAAAATAAAACTTTTAGAACAACCAAGTTCCCAAGAGGAATCAAATAAATCAAGTAAGGAGGAGTCTGAAGAACAGCATGAGGGTCAGGAGGATGAGAAGATGGAGCAAAGTGAAGAGGACCAGAAACCTAAGGAGAAAAGTGACAATCCCGAAAGAGAGAGGACGGTGAGGAATCTATAATAACAATTATACTATTTATTTATTTATTTAAATATATTTTATAATTTTTGTATTTCATATTTAAAAATGTATAATATATATGAGATATGATAAATGAATCTTTATCACATAATTATACTATAATTCTGCTTCACTATAAAAGCAAAAGCGGTATCTCAGTAACAACTAGTTTGAGATAATTGTAATTTTGTAAATATAGGTTTTTTGTTACCTTAATGTTAAGTTTTTTACTTTTTTTAATTATTCGAATACCATTTTGGTGCGGTTTTTTTTCCGGAAAGTGAAATCTTCACCTTTATTCAAATATTGACATACGGCTAATATCCTTAGTAGTCTAAGGTAAAAATGAGATAGAAAAACTTTTTAAAAATAAAATACTACTGTAAGGCTTACATCATTAGATGCATATTTTTTTTTAACCTATCCAATGGTATAAAAATCATATTTACGATTTTTTTGAGATAACGCTTTTGCACTTGGCTACAATAACATTCCCTTTTCAGCCTTAATACATTGAAGTCAAACTATTTATTTATGATTTAACTTCCATAGTATTCATATTTAAATGACATAGTAATATTTAGGTAGCTGTAGATTTCAATCTGTGATTTGAATACATTAAGGAAAGAGGATGAAAATAAATATGATAAATGAACAGAATGGTAATATTTTACTGTCATTGTCAGGTCAGAGGTCAACTGGTTAGATTATTGGATTGACCGACATCATTATAAAACTATAAATAATTAACTACATGCCCTGTTAGTATGGTATACTAATCTTTAAATTTTATATAAAAAGTTTTATTTTTTTTTTCAACTGTTTTATGTATTAAATAAAACCAGAACTTTATGAAGAAATCAGCATATATTTGATTATGACGTTTTGAAAACCCAAACTACAGAATGTAAATTTATTTCTTGAATTAGGACTTGTGTTCTCGATACTAATATGCGCCAACCAACCAACAAACAAGTCAAACTTATGACATTTTCCCAATCGTGATGTGAGAAAATCTCGCACTAGACACTGATGAATTTTATAATGGCGAATTATAAATATTAGACGACAGCGTTGGTGCAGTCACTGCATCTCCCCATCCCTGCTCGTGACAGACATCTGTAATGGCCATGTGGATGTCTGTCGTGGTCTGGGTGTTTGTGATTGTGTTGTGTGTGGATTTCGGATTTCCGACACAAGATCCAATGATCTTACTGGGGGGTCGTTGAGAGTGAAGTGTTTTTTTATTATTACTATTATTATAGTTAGTCTAAGACAAGTCAATCAGTCTACCATGACTGATATAATTGTCAAAGAATTGTCTATCTTATTAAAATGTTGTTCTATTACTATACAGCGACGATGGGAGCTATCAGAAGAGGAAGAGTGGGAGCAACTCAATGAGAGGCTCATACAGAAAGAGAAAGAGAGGATTGAGAGGGAGAAGCAGCAGGCAGAAGAAGATGCCAAGCGCTTAGAGGAACTCAGCAAGGTGAGTGAACTTGTCTTTTATTATTCTAACTAATATTTACTAACAACTTTCTCAGTTTAGATAGGTCGACTAGTACAGTTTTGGCATACTGTTTTGTCAGAGTATTATTTTTAGAGTGTTCTTAACTGTTCAGGATAGTTTTTAAGCAGCGTTGGTTTTAAATATTAAACTAAACAAAAACAGGCAATATCCTGGTATTCCAATGGCCTGTTTTTTAGTACAAGTACAGTTTTAGTACAATTTAAATTGAAAAACAATACAGTAAAGTCTTGTTTTTTAATTTAAACTTCCAAATTTCAAAGCTGATTGGGGTAGTTACAGAGATAATATGTAATCTCTAAAAAAAAAACAAATAATCAAACACACTTTTACCATTTCTTAATTAAATGAACCAAAAATACATAAGAAAAAATAAAATTTACAGTCTTTTTAATTCTTTACAGTTAGGATTTATGTAGTAAAGCAATTAAGGTATAAATAATTTATGCCGTGTACCTTTGAATTTACATAGGCTTTAGATTTTTTTTATAATGTTAGGTCTATTTAATGGGTCCAAAACTTTATTTCAGTACATTTAGTTATTTTTTCTCTTTTTTTGGAAATAAAATAAAATAAATTTTTTAACATTTGAATTTGTTTAAGGACCCGATAAAATTACAACGGCTAAAACGTAAGCAAGAGAAGAAAGCTCGGTGGAGCAACTTCTACAAGACGGTAGAAGTGACCAATGAAGTGCTCGCTCCTATCGAAGTAAGCCTTGCTTCATATTCATAGTTTTGTTAATGTTACGAGATACTATAATAACTGAAATCTGAGAGACTTTATCTATAATAAAAAAGATATTTTTGGCAAGCAATTTAAGTTACAGCTAAGTTTCTTCTTGTAAAAAAGTATGTTAGTATAGATGTAAGTAATACTACAAAAGAAAGATAAACTAGATCGATTTTTAGCCCCCGAAAATAAATTTCGAAATTTTTAGAGCCGTTTTTAAGATACAATTCCTTTTTTTTTAAACAGACAAGCAAGTAGATTTTTATACAAATACATGATATAATCTACAACTACAAAATTATATTTAATCATATATTTACCAGTTATTCTACTAATAGAAGTAATTTTGTCTTTTATCAATAATTTAATATTTTTATTTTGTTTGTAGGAGCCGAATAAAGACAAGAAGGAGGCAGTTGAACAGAAGCCCGAGCCTGATATAGACGATAACAAAGTGACACTGTCTTGGTGTAAGTTGATTACACTTAGGAAAATTCTAATAACCATTTTCTAGTTTACATTGTTTTTATCGTATGTTTGAAATGTCGATATCGAGTGTTGTATCGCGATTAAAGGATAGTCTTTGGTACATTTCCCGTATTTAAAAACCGACCTAACTTAGTAAATAAATTATCTAATAATTCTGCAGAAATTTAAACTTGTAACCAAGATTAAAATCCTCTTTATTGTTTACCTTTTTTTTTTGTTTTTAATTCTGCAAACGCATTTTGTCAATGAAATTATAATTGGTTGCTCTAATTACTAAACATCAAGTTCCTTTCTAGCTCGTTAACTGTTTCCAATACTACAAATCCCTCCACATACTAAATAATAAACAAATAAACCTATATCAATATTACAGACGACAGCGACCTCAACCAGTACATAGAGCAACCAGACCTGAACAGTGTGGTCCCACTCAGCGAAGGAGCCTTCGCCCACGCGTGGGCGGGGGCCAGGGCCACTCACGGCGTTCACAAGGGACGCGTCGCCTATGAGGTATCGTGATATGAGCTTATTGACTTGTTTACCATTCATTGCACCTACATATCGGGAGTAGGCGGTGCAATATGCCATTTAGCAGGAACGGGTGGCGTATACTCAATGGCTATTCAGTCCCTCATTCACTCATAGATTATACAGACTAACAAAGTACACTTTCAATGTACATTCAGTCATCAGTAACTGGAACTGCACACATACTAACACTTGATGTGTAGTAGAGACGCGTCATTTACTCCCGCACCATCTCACATCCGGTACGTTCACTGCACTCTCACTCACCATCTACTTACCATTTACCATCTACTAACCACTTGCCATCTACTTACCATCTCCTAACCACTCAACATCTACATACTCCTCAGTGTCTGAAGTACCATTCTCTATCTACTCATCTCCTCACACTAGTCACTCACTACCTAATCGTCTACTCTACATACACTCACATATCACTTATTTGCTTCTTACTATTTACTTACCATTCACTGTCTACAAAGAGGGCGAAGAGACCCATAGCTTAACAGCTAGAGCACAGCCACGGTTTGGCGGAAGGTGCGAGTTTGAATCTCACTATGTCACAGAATTATTGATGTGGATTATTATTCCCACATGTGGAATAACATCAAATAATGTATAAACAATTCTAACTTTACAGTATTCATTATTAGTTTACCTTACCTTAATATAATTCACTTATTTCCCTTTTATCGTATCACCTTAGGGGTCGTTCAAGTATTACGTAACGCAGTTTTAGGGGACTTTAGATCCTCCCTCCCTGCATGTAACGCACCGTAATATTTTTCTGTACCCTTCCCCCTAGTTGTTAACATTAACATTTTACCAAAATTTTTTAGTTATGGTCACTAAAATAATTTTCGAGACTATTTTCATCTAAAAATCACGATTATAATGATGTTACGTAACGCATCGTCTTATTACCCCCCTCCCTACCCTGTAACGCACCGTAACGTTTTCAGGACCCTCCCCTCCCCCCAAAACTGCGTTACGTAATACTTTAACTGCCCCAATCATTGTATATCTTAATAACTACTAAATATCTCAATATTTCCTACTCACTCACTTATTATTAGTTTAAAATACGAAATACTATTCGTATATCATTATTACAAATAGTATTTAAGTAATTGGTTTTTTTTTTTATCAGGTTCGTGTGGGCCCAGTTGTGACGACAACGGAAGCGGCGGAAAAGGAAACGATAGCCAGCGGTCTAAGGATCGGCTGGTCGACAGATGATTCGACCTTACATCTTGGTGAGAATATTATTTTTATTGAATATAGGTTTTTCAAATGGGTTTTGTGCTTTTAGCCATCGAATTAATGTGGAGAAATTGATTGAAGACTGACTCCATTAATAATTCCATTGTAATTATTAATTTCAGAATAAAAAAATCTAAGGAAAAATGGTTATATCTTCTATAGGTTGACATTATAAGACTAGCTGAACATCCTAATATTTCATCTGAGTTTTTGTACACTGTTTCTGTGGCTTAGAATGCTTGAAAAGTTTTTGGTACCAAAAATATTCATGAGTAAAGTTACAATCAGACTTAGGAAGAATATCACAAATTGTGCAGAAAGCTTACCAAAATGTCATGTTTAAACAAACAATCAGTTGAATTTTAATTATTATTTAATATTTGTATGTAGGTGAAGGTGAATTAAGCTGGGGCTACGAGAGCACGGGTCGCGCCGTACACAACGGAGAGTTCCAGGACTACGGCAAGCAGTTTGCTGAAAAAGACGTTGTTGGCGCTTATTTGGTAAGTACACTATGCTAGATAATTTTGGCATGTACTTATAACTCTATTGTGATGATAAAAAAAACTGTTTTGACTTTACTGTCTTAGAATTCCTGTCTCATTGTTAGTGTCAATAATGTTCCTGTGGCAACATTCGCCACTAAGATGAATTAAATTTGCCTAACTGACGTTTTTAACTGTCATTGTTATTAATTTCTATATCAGAGGAAAATTTTTGTTCTAATCTAACAAAACATCAAGTTTTTATTTGCCGAATTTTTAAAAGGAAAATATACAATTTACTAATAGTTTAAGCCGTTTTATGTATTCAACACCTACAATTTATTAATTTTGTTACTTAGCGATTGAGTAACGAAAACAATTGTAGGCAAATTATTGTTTTGTATTTACTCTTGTACATTATGTTAGTGTATGAGATCGCAAGCAAAATTACATTTTTATTAATAACTTAATTAAAATGCGTGATTAGTAACTATATTCTAATTTCTTACCTTGTATCTGTAGTTTCTTCAAAATTTTAACATATATAGATAATTAAAATAATTTTATTCATTAAATAATGTTAAGTGTTAACAGGCTCAAAAATTAAAAAACGGTAGTTTATAATGACAAAAAAAATCATTTTATATTCAAACAAAATGTTCATTATTTTTTTTATTAAATAATTAATATTTTAAACATTTATTTGTTACAGGATTTAGAATCGACGCCCTGCAAAATAGTATACACCCTCAATGGTGTCGAACTCGGCACAGCTTTCGAGTTCGAAAAGGAAAAGCTCGAAGGCAAAACTCTGTTCCCTCACATACTCACCAAGAACATGTGCTACAGAGTCAACTTTGGATATGACAGGTAATTATTTAATTATAATTATATAGAATAGTTTTAAAAAATAATATGATACTATTATTAAACAGTCCAATATTCATAACTTTAGTGTCAATACAATTTACACATACAAAATTATGTCTAAAAATGAAATTAAAGATTCTTATTTTATTACTCAATTATCTTAAATTGCATGTTTAATTGAAATCCACAAAGTGAACATGTCTTTCCTGGGGCTTGGTATCCGTATCTATAATAAGATCCCGCAAAATATATAATTTACAGTTGCCACTTTCTAAATTTAAAACCTACGTCAAAGAAACATTAATTAATAAAGCATATTACACAGTAAAGGATTATATGAACGATGTAAACGCGTGGACATAATACTCGTTGTATTTCTGGCAAGAAATATAAAGCAAATTGTACTTGACAAACCTTTGTAACTTGTATGGACTTGAAAAGAGTAACGTTTCTTGCCGGTTCTTCTCGGCTAGGATCTACCTTCCGAACCGGCGGTAGAAATGTAATATATATGGTAGAAAGGTAGTAAAAAAAAATGTAAACTGACGATTCAAAAGAGCTCACAAAGCCAACTTGAATAAAGAATATTTTGAATTTGAATTTGAATAAGTATAGTCCGATTCACGAAACTTGAATGATCTGAACTATGCGCATTACACATCAGGTATCTACCAATCAGATTCGAGATCACTTCGACGGACATGCGCTAATTCTAATACGACTCGTGTTCAGACATTTCAAGTTGGTTGAATTGACCTATATCGAGGTAAAGTTGTCATTGTGTAAGATTAATTAAATATTTTAACATTTTAAGTAATGCAAATAATATAAAATTATCAGCTTCATGAATATTTCTAAATATAAACCTTTACTACGCCAAATTTTATACTCTATTCCGAATTTTCGTAAAAATGTCAATGTTCGCTTCATGTATTAATATAATTATTATTTAAGCTGAAGTGTCAATAGGCCGGCCACGTCCATTGCAGGACCGATTGCCGACAGAGCAGACGATTCCTGGAGTAGAGACCGCGTCTTGGCAAGCGTAGTGTAGGACGACTTCCAGTCCGCAGGACTGACGACATACCTACGCGCGGTTGCTGGAGCATGCTGGATGAGGGTTGCTGAGGACTGGGGTGTTGGGCGCAAACTAGGAGAGGCCTATGTCCAGCAGTGAACTGCGATTGGCTGACGACGGTTAATATAATTATGTAAAATATAATTAGATACACATCGCAGATAACCTCGAAAAATATAAATAGTTCTAGTCATCATATTGTTTTCCAGATTACGTTTTTATACTTGTAGGAAAAAATCCTAATGTATCCGCTAGTTTTTCCACGAATAACAATCATTAGATCTAAACCTTCGCTTTGTTTAACTAAACATGAAAAATACGTATGAAAAAAATTCCAAACAGAATTATTTTCCTACAGTTTTGTATGGGAGTATCCCATTTTTTTAGAGCCGAGATGACCTAGTGGTGCGAACACGTGGATCTAAACCAAAGATCACCGGTTCAAAACCTGGCTAGCACCGCTAGATTTTCAAGTGCTAAATTTGTGTAAATTCATCTCGAGCTCGGCGGTGAAGGAAAACATCGTGAGGAAACCTGCATGTGCCGGAAGAAATTCTGACACATGTATATCCACCATGGAGCAGCGTGGTGGATTAAGCTCCATAACCTTCCCCATAACAGGAGAAGAGGCATATACCCAGCAGTGGGATATGTACCGGCTGTGTTACGTTTTACAATTTTGTAGCTCTCGCAGCCTTAATTAAGTTATTAACAAAACGTGGTTCCTTAATTATTTATCAATATAGGATAGTAAATAAAAATTAGAATTAATTTGTATTCAATACTTTATTTATGACTAATAAAGTAAAATACAATTTTTAAAACGCTTACATTTTAACATTGAGATAAATAATAAGCATTTTTCTGGCATTAAAGTAATCAATGTTTAAACTGGCAACATTTTACCAAACTGCAGTTACTGAATATGACTTTTAAATTTTTAAAAAATTATATGAATTACATATATCCTTAACCAAACAGTCTACAATACATTCAAATAACAAGAAAGATAAAACCTTTAGTAGTAATTGTAATTTTTTATTTACCTATAAGCAAACACATAATATCTCTTAACATTTGGTTTCACTCAAAAGGTGGAAACTAAAAAAGTGTTTTAATTAAAACATAACAAATGTACAAATTCCTTAACATCACTAACACTGTTAACAATACTGTAATTCAGTAATTCAATAAAAATATTTTTTAACTTCTCCATTTACAGTTTTTCTATTAAAATTTACTAAAATACTATACTGTAGCAGCATATTCCATCTACGTTGCGGCTTGAGACATTATCAATTTCTGAAACAAACAACAACATAGGTAAGTTTATTTTCGGATTTTAATCAAAACATATTATGTTTCACTGTAAGAAATTGTTATGACGTCAAACCTGTATTAAATAAATACATAAACGTACATATCACCATATCGTAGTGACAAAAAAATAACGCGAGTATAATTACTCCCTAATGGTTAAGGTATATTTAAAGCGGCAAAAAATACGATGTTAAGTTATTTTTTACAATTTTTGTTTATAAATAAATAAATAAAAAAAATAATATAACTTCATACATATGTTTTGAAGGTGGTATAGAAAAACAAATACAAAACTGCATTTTTGATACTATGTTATTTGTATGTAGGTTTAAGCAAATGTCAAGCCCCATTTAAGGTCTGTCAGAGGTAAAAACAAATTCATATGTGTGAAATGTGTGTTAGAGCTCACTTCGCTAGATTCGCTAGTGTTCAAGGTTGAGAAATTAATTTTATTCTTATTTTATCAACAAAATATTATGCTAATGCCATATTCTTGTGCTAATATCTAATGCTAATATTCTTTCAACAGCCTATACGTTAATTTCCGCAAAAAGGTCATCGGTCAAAATCATCGGAAGCGTGATCCAGAGAGTACACTAATTAAACTTTGTGTCATAATATAATTGAGCATGTAGTTTAAAATGGCGCTAGTCGCATTTCTGTGGGTAATGGGAATCAGAAGAAAAGACACTATTGTAAATCCAAAAGAGTAAGAACTGTTGTGTTGAGCACTTTACTTTACTTAGTGCCCAATTGTTTGAAATGATATCATATTAGCATGTAGTGAATTAAATTAAATACTTGGTTGAATTAATTAGTTTTTGTTTATTTACAATACTATCCAAGTAATACTACATTATGATATGTGGACTAATTTGGCCTTATTGAAAATTATGAAGATGTTTTGAGGTTGAAAACGCTGAAATGGCGTGTAAAATTGAGTTTTCCCGCCAATAATCCCTTTTATTGAGAGGGTGACAAAGGTGCAAGTTCATTATGCTCAAGATGCACCAGGCGTCGTAAACAGTCGAGAACACAAAAAAGCAATATAATTAACTGTCTTATTAACCAGTCGAATGTGTTGGTAGTTTAGACATAAGACAATACGAATTTTTGTTGTAACTTTTTAACCAACTTCAAAAAAGGTGGTGGTGTTCCATTCATCGGAGATTTTTTTTTATTTATGTTATCGAATTACTCGCAGACGGTGGGTACGATCTTGACAATTATTTTTTGTTTGAAAGGATAAACTTCATAGGTCTCCAATCTGATGATGAGATCCTAGAGAAATCGAGGAAATTCTTAAAAAATTATAGGGACAGTTATTTCGGTTTTTTAATAGTAAATCGATCATTTGTTGATAAAATGTAGCGTTTCATGAAGAGAAACTGATGATGAAGACCATAAATGATCATCAGAACTATTTAATAATAAGTAACAATTTAATGAGTTTGGTTCGATTACTAAGCATGCAATAATAATGATTTTTCCTCTGGCAGTTTTTTGATATAACTTTTTTCTCCGAGACAAAAAAGAAAAATAATTTATATAATTAATGCTGACTCAATAAGTGTTAACGTAAGACTATCATTGTCACTGTACATAAGTTTTTGAAAACTGGATCAGATTTGACTATGTCTTTTGCTCCCAAAGTTTCCTAGTAATTCCTCTGAAATGACTGGACATTTTGTATGTATAATTGATTGAGTCCCTAGATGGTTTCAAATCCAATTGGGTCCGGTAGATGGCGCTAGTACTGAAAAAACCTGTTAAGTCTACTAGTTTGATAATAAAATATCGATAGAATAATTATTACATTAATAGGGCGTAGAGCGTTCGTCAGTTGTAGGCCGACGCCGCGGGCGAGCACGAAGGGGGGTAAGTCTAGTCCATAGATAAGATATCTCATCTATAAAAAAGATGTTGCCGGTTCACAGTCGATATATAAATTGCAATATTACCTTAATAGGGCGTAGGGCGTTCGTCAGTTGAAGGCCGACACTGCGGGCAAGCACGAAGGGGGGCAAGTCGATCCCGTAGAGGCGATTCAAAGCATCCACGGCGAGCTGTGTGGGCACGTTGTGTCTTTGACGAGAACTCTCGTACTTCTCCATCCAGTTTGGATGCGCTGAAAATAATGTGGTAATTTTGTTGGTATTACATTTCGGATATGCTGGAAATAAAATTCATCTATGTGATTTGGTTTAGACTAGATTTTTTTCTATATAAATTATTCAATGTAGTCAGTACTTACTGATGTCTAGGCCCGTGTAGATGGCATCAGACAGGAAATGTACTAGATCCTTAACATCACCAAAGCCTAGGTTGAGTCCTTGACCGGCTAGAGGATGGACACGGTGAGCTGCATCGCTAAAACAGAAGAGGTTTAAGTTATATTATATTTATTATAAGAATATAAGGTATGGGCTGATTAACTGGGAAGTGTAGAAGAAAATACTTATAGAAAATCAGTATAAATTTTTGATTAGTCTTTTAAAGTCGACAAATTAAAATGTTAAACATTACATTAGTTACCTATGAACCAGGGCTGGTTACTATTTGTATACACCTTTTAAATTTATGAATAGGTGCATGGATATTCGATATGTATTATGTACATATAATCTTTAAAACTTGTTGCGCTCCTTCTTATAATTTTATTTTTGTTTAAGTTTGTTATCTCATTCACTAATAGATAAATTAAAAAATATTTATTTATTTATTTTTATCAGCTCACCCTATAAGAGCAACACCGGGGGCAACGTATCTCGTGCTGTGACCGAAGCCCAGTGGGAATGCGGCTCTTGAACCCGGGACAATGGACTTGATGCTTGGAGGTAATTGTCTTTCAGTACTATCGGGTAGGTCACACCGTTTCAGTATTGACCCTACCCATGATGTGCAAGCGTCCACTGCGCTGCTTCGAGGGTATTGCTTCCACTGAAAGTGTGTTAAAATAATAAAATCTTAGATAATAATGTCGTGGAAGATATACATGTAATTTGTTTTTAGAATTTACTGCGACCAGATAATATGTAAAATTCGTGAATGCGTAATACCTATACCAAAGTAACAAATTAAACTTTACTTTAAATATTATTCATAGTAGATTTTTAAGAATACCTTTTGTACTATTGGTTATACAGGGCTGATTCATATATCAAAGTAAAATCCTAAATAAATGATGCATCAAGTAAACGCCAAATAACTTTCTTGTTTGACAAATGACAAAGGTCTGGCCACTAATTTGACACTTAGTAATTTGGCACTTAACTTGTAGTCTTATTTATTTTATTGGTAGTTTCATTTAAATTTAAAATCTTCTAGTATCTCTAAAACTTTTAGTATCATTAATTTTATCGGTAGTTTAAACTATCTATTTATAATTTAATTTTTTACCATGGGAGAGCCATGCATTTGCACGAATGGGCCGGCTCAACCGAAGTGATATCATGGCCTCACAAAAAACCAGCGCAAAATGACGCTTGCGTCGTGTTTCGACGCAAGACTGACGCGTGAGTGAGGTTACCGGAGACCTAATTCCCCACCCATTCACCCTCCATACCCCCTAAAAGGCCGGGAACGCATTTTGTAGCTCCTTTGGTATTGCAAATGTCCATGGGCGACAGCATTCACTTTCCATCAGGTGATCTCTAAGCTCGTTTGCCACATTATCCTACTAAAAAAATTATTACCATAGCATCGTTTAGCGCGTCGACAAAAGATTCCTCGGGTAGGCTCAACAGTTCCTTGCTCTTGGCCTTAGGCGTGGTCCACACTAAAGAACTCATAGTCGAGTTGAGGGGCAGGTAGGCGATTGGTCCAGTCGGTAAGAAACGCTGCCATGCTGTGGTGTTGTTTGTCTCCTGAAATTATACAGATACTTTCAAATAAATAGGCTTTGGGTTTCAAATGTCTATTATAGTCATACATAGTGGAAAATAGGGTAAATAAACTTTTGTCCAGACAGACAAAGACAGTATAAGACAGTATAAACAATATGTAATGGCATGGTATCGTATCTCGTTAAAGAATTCATTATAAGATGAATTATTAGTTAGGAACTTTGCAAAGATTTCATTATAGATGGCGCTACGGTCGCTAAAGCCTTTTATAAATACACTTTTTCCCTACTATTTAATGGACGACGTTTTGGCTAGAATTGGATCATGTAGTGTATAATAGGATGTTCCTGGCTTGGTAAATAGAAAATACACCAAAAATTTTATATAAATTGTAACAAATGCCAAATTTTTTACCAAGTTGCATTAAAATGTGTATTAATTTAATCTGTATGTTACTCTTTACAATGTATAAGTTTAAGCGAATTTTGCAATTCAATTAACATTCTACGAAAAAATAGCTTCGAATTTTATACATAATGATAAGTCAACAACATAAGCAATAAAATAAAATATTTCTAGAAATAATTATTTATATTTATTTTTTTAATTATCTTTACTTTATAAAACAGTTTTAGCGTTTTAGCAGCATTTTATTTATTGACAGTGATTGATCTGATTCTATTTCTAGGGAAAGACGAGGTCGCAGACACAATCAGTGTGGTTTCGACATTAAATTTGATAATAGCTTGCAATTAATCATCTGCCACATCAGAACACTTTATAAACAAAATTTCTTATGTTTCCAACAGTACATAACAGTAACACAGATTATAAAATTTAAATTTTATGGTATGCTATAAAACTGTTTAATCCTCTTAATTTTTTTTAGAATCTACAAAATTAAGAAATAGTATGATAGGAAGCGAGATTGCATTTTAATTAAGCGTTATTTAACAATTATAATAAAAGAGAATGTTAAACATTTTTTTGCATCTAAATCAATTACTAAGATCATTAAGGGACAAAATTAAAACAGGAGTACATACTTATTTTTGCTCTTTATGCTAGTTAAAGCTAAAATTTTAAGTACGAGTAATTAATTAAAAATCTTACATAAACTGGCACATACAAGATACTAGAATTTTTTATTATTTTTAAATTTAATATTTTGTGTCTGTCTCAAGGGCGGATCCAGCCCTGGCGCCAGGGGGGGGTCATGCAGTCATGGTCAAGTCACAAGAAGTTATAATTCATTTTTAACCGACTAAAAAAGGAGGGTCTGTTTAGTAAGGGGGGGAGGGGGGATAAAAAATTTAAGTGATAAAAAAAGATTCGAAATTTTAGTGCTTTCTCACAGAGGTGTATTTTGTTAAAAATGGTCGCATTAGAGTCATAAAATCAGCATTCTAAAGCTTGATGTCTCTCCTTTTGACATTTTTAGACCAAAAAAAATTGTTAAAATTATATTTCGCGCAATTCTGTTGAATAGCGTGAAGAAAGAATTTCAAAATTTGATAGTTTTTGAAAATTATTTTTTTAATCTCCCACAACATGAACTAGATAAGCTGTTTATCCAGCTTCTATTTGTTTTCCTGAAGATTTTGCTAAGACTACTCGCTCAGCTTAGAGAGCTCAGAAACCAATAGCTGCAATATGAATCGAAAGAGTTTTTAAAAATCTAAATATTCCTCTAAGAATTCGTCATAGTTTTTGAAAAAAAAATTACACAATCTTACACAACATAATTAACGCGGGTTTGAATGAAAAATGGGTGTTAGCTTTTTTAAAAATCAAATGCTGAATTGAGATTAATGAGAAACCGACCAATATTGACTGTACG
>DVXP01000530.1:0-19725 GCA_018235645.1 Junonia grisea | reverse complement strand
TTTAATTCATAAGTTTATTTTATTTAACAAAGGTTTTTTAAGATTTGTTTATTAAAATTTTTATATTGAAATTTTGAATCGATTAAACTTTTTTCGGAATATCTCGAATAACAAAAAAGAGGGGTGTTATAAGTTTGACCGCTATGTCTACTGTCATATATATTTATTACGGTTTTTTTTGGTTACAGGTAAAAAGCTGACTTCTTGAGGTGTGAACAAAATTTTAAGTAACTATGTAGAAGTGTATTTTTGGATGTTTTTAACCCCCGACCAAAAAAGAGGGTTGTTATAAGTTTGACCGCTGTGTGTCTGTGTGTCTGTCCGTGGCATCGTAGCAGCTAAACGGGTGGACCGATTTAAATCTAGCTTTTTTTTTATCTGAAAGAGGGTTTTCTAGCGGTTCTTAGATATGTTATATCAAAATTGGTCCAGCCGTTTTTAGATTATCTTGCAATATGTGGATTTAGTTTTTTTCGGGTCGATTTTTGCTACTCAATTTTGAAATAGATATATTCAACCGATTGAGCAGAAATTTTGGATACATATTTAGTTTGGATGACAATATACGATAAAATGCGTGACGTCATTCTAAATTCAATATGGCGGACATTCCAACCTAGCAAAACAGTTATTTTTATATTATTCAACAATATGGGTATCAAATAAAAGGGCTTATTGAGAGTAACTCGAAAAATTATGAATATGCATGCGTGTGTGGGTGTGTGTACATATATTTATAAAATTTATTAAAAAAATACCTCCCAAGAGTTTAAGGTCCTCATGTCGTATTGAATACGATGTCGAAAGTTTAATAAATTTTCCAAATTTGCACTTGTTATTCAGTTAGCTTGTTTTTATTTTTTCTAGTACATTAAAAGTCTTGTACATGTAATGGAAAAAGATTTCTTCATAAGACAGTGTTTAATTCTAGGTAAATATTTTTGTTAAAATATAATACAAGTGAATGTCCCTAATTTAACAATTAGGAAAACGTTATTATCTAAAAGTTCCTTGCGTTGGAGATATTGTTTAGATTCCAAGTGTATTAACGATATTAAATAATTAAATACATATATTGTTTTTATTATTATTATTATTATTTTCGTGTTATTCCACACGTGGGGAAATAATATTAAACTTTAAAATCAACTCAAAAATTAATATATGTATATTAGTTATATATTAGATAAAACCCACTCGAGCGTGATACGAGCGGGTTGCCTAATTGCAAATAAGTGAGGTTCGATTGCGGTTATGTGGCTATTACATTATGTACGTGTACATTAATTTGCTAGCCGGTTACTAATGAAGATTAATACAGAATACATCATATGATTTCACCTGAACATTTCACACGAATTGATAAAACCTTTTTGTGACCTTCTTTCTTTTTGTTATCTTCTTTTTATTAAAAAAAAAATGACAAACGTCAATTAAAAGATGCTGTTATCAATACATATAAATAAAATTGGAGTGTCTGTTTGTAATATCAAAATAACACCTTTTTACTAATTGCACATTAATATATACACGATACTAATACCAAAACACCAATTTTTAAAATTTCTGTCTGTCTGTCTGTCTGTCTGTTTGTTCCGGGTAATCTCCGGAACGGCTGGACCGATTTTGACGGGATTTTCACTGACAGATAGATGATATTCCAAAGAGTAACATAGGCTACTTTTATTTTAAAAAACTGAAAGAAATCTTTAAAACTATTTGACGCGGACGAAGTCGCGGGTAGCCGCTAGTTTCGTAATAAGAATATAAGACCTGTAAGTTATTGCATAGAAAACTGACGGCGTTATGTTATTGACCCGTAATCAACTGTAAACTTAACTGTAATCAAACATTTAATTTGTAAAATCTTTGTGTTCCGCACACGTACGATATTGGGGAATAGATTTTATTTGTCCGGTATTACGGTACATTTCATGAGAAAAAGTATATTTGTACGAAAAAACGACGATTATAATAATTGCTTTTGTCTGTATATGTTCACGCTTTTAAACAATTAAGCACAATACAATCAAAATATTTAATCGCTATTATTTATGTTGAATTGAATTATGAATCGTTTTGATAGCCTTGTGGATTAAACTTTTAGATTTTTTCTTCATTTGATTTTGTTGAAAAAAAAAAATAAAAAAATATTAACAACCCTGATTTAACTCGTTCTTATAACAACCGCTGGCGAAGCAATGAGGAAGCGACGACTTGTCGCGCCCGCCGGGATCAAAGCATCTTGCGGTTGAGGGTTGTCACTAATTGTAGTATTTTCTTATAAGATAATGAACAGATATAATAATATATATAATAACAGATATAATAATAGATTTAATATAAAAAATAACTGTACATCGTTACATCAATATGAGATTAAAAAATTCATCTATACGTAATCCTTCTTTTAACTGATCCAACTATTTACTTTACTTACTTCTACAACTTTAAAAAAAATGAAATTTGAAACAAGGCAAAAGTTTTGTATTGCATATTTTTTCCAAAGATAAAAACAAAAAATCGGGCTGGGCGTAACTGGTCAGGAATTTCTTTTCAAAATCATCTGTACAAAAGTAAAGAGTGCAAGTAGGTTCTCTTTTCACCCCCATCGTATTATTACCGAGTTACAGGAGTTAACGGAAATTTCATACAGTACCTAAGCGGTCGAGATAGTAGAGTAGGTTTAGCAGCCCTATCGTTCCAGCTTAATCGCTATCCCAAGTAGATACAGCTTGTAAACGGCCACTCGATGCGGCCTTGTGATTATCCGTAATCAGCGCCTGTGCTTAAGCCCTTATTTTCGATTTTATTGTGCCTTTCGTAAGACTTACGGTAATATGTTTAGTATGGATAATTATTCTAACAAATAATCTAAAGATTACAAATAGTTCAGTCAAATTAAATTAAAATGTATGGGTAATTGGGTAAGGTTATAATGATTCACCCTTAGCTGAAAATTGGTAAGATAGTTCTAAACTCTATCATAAATGAAATCTAAAAAGTCCTCATTCATCCGACATCTGGTAAAAAAATATTCGGAGTCAAGGCTACAAAAAATGGTTTCATCGCATTTTTCACCATAACTGTAAGTTTTATCTTAAAATTAGCCCAAAGAAAAATTGCACATCAGTTATTTATTATCTATAAAATCTCTATACATTTTTTCCCCTAATAGCCCTTTTCGAGATACAACGATTAAAAAATTGGAAAGAGTACGTTAGTATTGATATACCTGCCATGGTTTGTCTAAAAATTTAAGTTTAATCATAATATCTCCATGGATATATGGAGATATTATGATTTAACTTAAGATACCTATACATAACTATCAACTGATTTCGTATTTATTTTTCAATCACAATTGATTTTGTAATTAAAATTATTGACATGGCATGAAAAGAATGTCCTCAGACACAATAAGGAAGTCATATATTTTTTTATTATTAATAACTTATAATATTGCACTATTGTTACATTTATTTAAATAAGTTTTGTAGAGTGTAATAGGTTACTTAAGACTTAACTAATAATATTACGGAATATGGGTTCATTTTTTGCGTATTCGGGGAATGCAAATTTTTTATTCGTTATTTTGAGGGCTTGGGGAATTGATGATTTGTATTTTGGACATAATAATATTATTTTATGGGTGCAAATTCTGAAAATATTTTTAGTTCTTTGAGAGTTTGTGACTTTTTTTAATTCTAAAGATAAATCCTACAGCTACAGCGTTTGAGTCTAAAGTCCAGTGATATATTAACACGGATAAAAAATGTGATAAATGCTTTATTTAGATATTTCTTCATGAACTATTTTTAAAATATCTCAATCCCGGCCCAAAAACACCTAATTTAAGGTATATTAACATTTTAATCAATTAATTTTACTTTTTTTTTAAATTTCAAGTCCAAAATTTGCTTCATTTTAATGTTTTCGAAATTTTATTTTCAATTAACAGTGTTTGTTATGTTTGTCGTATTCGTTATTATTTTTTAAACGAACGCCTATTTACATAATGAGATCTGATTTCGTTTTCGAAAGCAATGTGATTTGTAAGTACGCAGATGTAATCTTGATTGGTACGGCCTTAAAAGGTGAATATTCGTTACTTTGTAACGCCTTCATGAATACCTAATCGTAATTTAATACCTTTATGTTTTTTTTGCAAAATATGTTTCTTTTATTATATAAAAGTATATAAATATTTATGAAAACTGTAGAAACACAAGTTAAATGTATTATTTAATTAGAGCGCGTTGTAAGTGCCTATTACTTAAATTACAGTAATTTTGTCATAATAAAATATGCGATGCAATATTTTATATTTGAAATAACATATTATAAAAGTGATATTTTGTAAAATATTACACACATGCATTATGCATATATGAACAACGATTTTAGATTTATTATCGATTTACTTACGGAACTATTAGCTTTTAATATATTATTAAAAGGAAGCAGATCGTATGAGCTAAGACTATAATATTGATCTTGATGAGTAATGATAAAGGCTAAATTAATCATAGTTTAATGCGATGGTGGGCAGGAAGCGCGTGGCCACTATACGGAAAATTGCTCGATGCGATGGGATCAGGGTTGCCAGTGAAACTTATCGAATTTGGAACAGTTCTAGAACAACTAGCAGCGGATTTATAGCGGCGGAACCCTATCATAAAATGCCATTGCAGCTAAAAAGGTCAACTCCCTTTTTACCTTATCATAGAAATATCATTTCAGCTAAAAAAAAATATTCATTAAGGTTTTCGGATTCCGGGAGAACAAGGCTTAATTACTGGACACGGGAGAATTCGGGATAAGACGGGGAATTCCGGAACAATCTCGGATTTCCCGGCCATCTGGCATCCCTAGGTGCATCGATATCTTTCATGTTGACGCGTTATTTACACGGTCCGGTTACCGTGTAATCTGATACTGTAATAAAATTAACATTAAAATCTACATAATAAGCGTATTTCGTTTAATATCTTATGTTAACTTTAATGTTAATCTTATGAGTTTCGCGAAGTCTAGCTCTTGAACTTTTATTTAATGTAATAATAATTAAAATATCGATATTACATATTACAAGATTAGATATGCAATTATACTTAATAATATTGATTAGATATGAAAAGTTTGATGTTTAAAGTGTCTTTCACAAAGGTGCTAATGAAAGTTTAGTATTAATGTATGCATGAATTGAACAAGTAAAAGCGTATAAATATATTACCAAATTATCTAATTAAAATGCCAAAAAATCATTTAAATACGATATTGTATATTAACATGTTATTTAACTTAGTGTTTTAACACACTGAATCCTATTTTTATATGCCTATACCAGTCGAGCAATTTCATAAGTTCATCGCTAAATGATCACATATTCGAAATGGTAATTAATTCATGAATCCATATGAATTAATGATACAGTAGACACACAATACCAGTGTACAGTTGTTAATTATGCGACATCCCATGTATTAGATGGTACAATAAAGGTGAGCAACCTCAGCTACTCAAGTGCTGCACAACACTGACATGTGGGAATGCGAAGCGTAGGATTCTTTGAAGAATATTGATTGCTTTCTCTTAGTTATAGTAATGACTATGAAGTCGATTTAATTAAATTGTTATATTGCATGTGAATAATAAGAAAATAGCTGTGGTTGATATTTTGGTAATTGATTGTGTTTAAGATAACAATGCTGAAGAATTAGAGTGTCTAAAGCTAAATGTAAGATCCGTTATGATTGAACTTGTATTATTTTCACAATCGTTGTTATCCAGTAGTATATATGTAGTACAATTATAAATAAATAAATAAAATAATTATTTACTACATATTTAGTAAAAATAGAAAGATTTAATTAACTTAATAAACACTTTAAGAATAAAAACAATTACTTTGAAGATTGTCAATGTTAATCAATTCGTAAATGTCTTCAAGGGTTGTTCTTATCCAAGTTGTAGGATAAAACCGATTTCCTAAACTTAGTTTATCTAAGTTAATCTCGTTAACAGAAAACGTAACGAGATGTTAGATGGTATAGTTCCGACAAGTTTAACAAGAATTTGTACTTTATTGCCGTGAAATGGCTTTAAACATTTCGTTTCGATTCGTGTTGTGGACTTCGTTATCTTGCTGTGTTTAGATTCATTTAGATACGACGAGGACGTTGTTAATATATTTTTATAGCTGTTTTAGAACCATTGACGTCTTATTAACATAATAAATAAAAAGTAATATGAGTAATGATCGATGTAAAGCGGCATTCTTATTTCTACTTTTGCTATTCTGTCTCAACAGCAACAGCTTATGATTAACCTTTTAAACAAATAATCATAATGTAAGTCCTTCAGCTGTTCATTAAGTTGAAATATAGCAACAATCAAAGCATATGATATATGATTTTGTTTTAAATAGTTCATTATAATGTCATTATTTTCTCGATTTAACTTTTAAAACAAACGTAATTGATTGAGAACGTTTTAGATGTAAAGAACAGTGAATGATTGTGAGCACTTTTAATACAACATGATATTACCGACAGAGAGTAAATTAATCATTTTAAAATGTGAAAGGATATTTTTTCTTACATAAATACCGTGACCGTGTCTAAATGTGATGAAAAATTTAAGCATAAGTTTCAATTTTATTTGTAAAAAAAAACATAAGCATTCAATTAAGTCTACTATAGTCCGTGCAGATCCAATTGGATTTTCACGAGAAATCAAAAGTAAAAGTTATCGTATAATATCTTTAACACTTGAGTTCGTTTGAATACATTAATCAAAGATTTTTTTTCATATTTCGATCGTTGAATAAGGTTAAAGATCCACTAAGATGGAATTTTCACTCTTAAGGGGTTATAAAAAGGGTAAATACTTTTTTATAGGAAAGCGACATACCAGGCAACTTATGATCCATTATTTCTAAAAAATTAGGTTCTGGATCCTACAGGAGATACTGAAACGCTGTGAAACTGGAAATAAATGTCTGTCAAGATAATAAAACCAGCGATATGTTAAGAATTTTCATTTGCATCGGAAGGAAAGCATAATAAATGCGCTCAACGATTTCCTTGTGAACTCCATTGCTATTAATTGAAGCATGCACTTTGCATACACTTTCTACTTCGGAACAATTTTCTCGCTAATAAATAATTTGTTTTAGATTATATTGAACTAGTTGAGTTGTAACATGAGAGCCGTGTAATGTGTATATCTCAATAAAAAACTGTATGTTTTTTTGTTGAGAATCCTCAGGATGATACCTAATTATTCTAGGATACCTAATTATTCTAGGTTCTAATCATTTTCAAATAAGTATGCTTTTAGATGCATTGCCCGAAATATTCACATACCTACTATTATATTATAAGTCTTTGAGATTGATTTGGAATTAATTTCGATTGATATTAAAATTAGTTTATGAATTGTAAATTTAGTTGAATTGGTAGTAAATTAATAGGCATGTCTGATAGTTTTTTCTAGTGATTACAAGTGCTAGGACCTGTCTGTCAGGCTTGCGAAATTTAATCGCACTTGTAGAATAAATGTTTATGAAGTTTGCTCAAAATAAATCTCATCATTATATTTTTATTGGTCAATAGGTATGTTAAGGTATGTTAAGTTGAAAAAAATTTGGAAATTACAATGTAGTAATACGTTACAATAATCCTAATTTCTTGTACAGTAATTAGACCGTAAAAACCACAAATACGCAAGTGTAATTCATTATCAAGTTTTATTTAGAACAATTAGTAGTAATAATATATTGTAACTTCTTGGTTATATAATCAACCACCGGCTAGTTTTTATTCAATGTTACATATGATTTCATAAATCGTGGACCTAATGTGAGTAAATATTTATGTAATGTAACCTTTACTACTTCTAGTATTGCTGAATGTAAAATTTAAAAAGTCTAATGAATTTATTTTTTATTATTATTCACTTTGAAATAAATATACGTTATACATACACACATATGTATGTACAATTGTGTTTATGGATACAGCGAGTATCATGAAACGCAACTTTGTTCCTAATGGGGATCTCATTATTGCTACTATCAATTTAGGAAATGTATAAAATTTATTTAACAAAATAAAACTTTTACATTTTCATTAATTTTATCTCTTAGTATTGCGATTTATTAAAAGATACGGAAAATAAAATTCGTGAATGGTTTTTATACGATCAACATTTTACATAATGAGCAATATTCATTACATAAGTAACAGTAAAGTTAGGTTTTATTGACAGGCAAATGGTACGATTTTATTGCCAGAAAAATCAGGAACGGATTTCCGTTACAGTTATTTGAAGACGGAACAAAAAGTTTATGCGTTATTATTTCGCAACAACAGCAAAAAAATCTTTATTTATGTGTATAAGATGAACATACATTTTGGTTTTCTTATAGGTAAAAACTAACTTTATATAAATGGAATGATTACTTATTAATTAATCATCTATTTATTTTGTAGTCTGATGTCGGGACAATGAAAAGACGTCTTGCTTTGATCAATGCTTTAATTAGACTCCCAACACGGGAATGAGTTACAATGAATTAATATAATATCATGTAAGTTGAGAGGTGCACACATGCACACTACAGTAGCATAGCAAAAAAATATGCAAAAAAATGCAAGTATCGGCTTTTGGTGTTACAAATGATAATCATTTTATGTATTCTGTAGCGAACAATTTGCTCCTATGCATAAATTACCAACCGCAAAAGAAATGGGTAGCAATTGTTTTCTTATATTGGCTATCTGTGTACGATTTTCATTTAAAAAAATAGAACGTCAACCTTTAGAATATAAAATACATACGAAATTCAAATTTTAATAACAGTGTTATGATGCGAAACTGCATTTAATAACGGGTTCAATATAGCACGGTTCAGTTAACGGTACCTATAGCGTAATTGTGCTTCCTTCAGTACAGTTAACTTGAATACGCAATATCTATTCATCTAGTAAACCATTGTTCAATGATTTCTATCTCACTTTAGTTATAATGTAGTCTGGTTGATTTTCAATTATGTGGGTTAATGGGGAAGATCGCGTTCAGGATAAGAGGCGATATGATAATGTCATTCGAGATTTGTTACATCTTTGATAGCTCTTTCTTTGTTTTGCTTTTACGTAGATATTAATTAGTTTTTTTTTACTTTATTTATCAAATACATAGTTATTTAATTTCAATCAATCATTGCGTGAAAATTTACTAAGACTTATTGGTTTCAGTATGATGGGCGTATAGATTCTTACATAGAAACGTTACGCATGTTTGATATATGCATATAAAAATAAACTTATAACGATTCATTTTCAAAGGAAACTTCGATTTTTGGGCCTAAAACATATTCTTCTTTTTGTAAAACAATAGTTTTAAAAAAGTACTGGCAAATTAATTAAAATTGTATTGAATTAAAAATGCTGAAAAAATGCGTTTTTTTTTAATTTAAAGACTTCTTTATGTTTATGTATAAATATACAAATGAGTGTTAAAGAAATGCAAATAGTACAACTGTACATGAAAGTTTAAATAAATTCATAGCTTCATACTGTTAGTTCTTCAAAACTTTCCTTATTTTATGCCTAGTCATATTATTTTATGTGACCAACAAGTTATTGTCTTGAAGTTTATCGCTTGTTACAAATTACATTTCACGTGCGTATACATATTTATACACATACATATGTATCTTTTAATATATATTTAGTTGCGCATTGTATGCTACTCTAATACTATTTTTTTTAATAAATATGTTATATAAAATGTTTCACGATTTAAAGTTGCAGTTGTAATGATTTGTAATTCAAAATTACCTAAATACTTTACAGTTCTCGTTTTTAATATTGACAAACAAGCAGTCAATTACAAAATGGAAACCAATTATAAAAATATAAAAAAAAACAATCATTAAAACTAATTTATTCAAACAATATACAAATCAATGATAAGATTGCATAATTTCACTAGGGAACATGCAAAGTCTTGTAAACGGTATTAGTAGTCCAAAGGCGTAAGACAGGTACTGTGTTGCCAATCACGCATCCACATCCTGCCAGACAAACAAATTATATAGTACATTGCGGAATGCCTGCTATTTATTGGAATTGCCAGTAACAATGTTACTCTTTTGATAGATATTTACATAAGCATCTATAGTAAATATAAACAATGTTTAAGTTATTATTGTTCCGGAGTTTAAGGTGTACTGAATATTAACAGCTTAGCATTTTGAAATACTAGTTGTCTCTTGCGGTTTCACCCCCCCTTATAGGTTCTGAAAAATAATCGCTCCACTAAAGTGTCAGATAATGCATTTCTCCATATTTGTTTTTCTTCATGTGGTTCATGTGTTCATACTAATCTCCGTTATTTAAAGGTGTTTATTTTTATTTTATTTTAAAGAATTAACACAAAAATTATTTAGATTTAAAAAAATCTTCCACAATAAAAATCTACAATATTTTTTTTAAATTAACATAGGCTTTATTTTTAAGGATACAAACGTTTTTGTAACCTTTAGTCTGCGCGCAGCCGAAGCGGATTTCTCGTTAAGAATAAAAATCTGTAACCATAAATGTTTTCATAAAAGATGAACAGATAAGAAAGCTTCACGCTTTAAATAAACACATGGAATATTACCTGGGAAATAATAATATTAAACACAGGCAGGTTGTATTCGTGGAATAGACGTCTACCAGCTTTATGTCGCGACTTGAATATTTAATGCTTATCAAGCTTGCCGAAGCTGTTGAACCAGTTGTACGTAGAACGAATTATCGTTTGCCAAAGATTTATAATCTTTAGAAATATTTTGAATCAATTAAATTAAAATTTACTGTTTTATTTTCATAATGATATTGTCGCTATATTTTGTCAAGAGGTAGTTTTATTTATACAAGTTAATCGGACGGTTATGTAGAATAAAAGTAAATTAATAGAAATTAAGCTGTTAGTATTTTATGAGATCTTGCAACACATAATTTACGCATTTTATAGTATGGATACAGTATAACAAGCTTTTATAGAAAGAATGTTATACTGTGGTATGTGTGTGCATGTGGATCTAAAAAAGATAGCAACCAATGTGTCCATGTTAAATTAACCGCTAAAAAGCTTTCGACAATTCAATTTAATTTTTAGTTGTGCCAACTTTCGACAATACCGAACAATGCCATTCGAATCCTACGTGACATTGGCGAAATCTATGCTCAAATGGCATCATTAAACCCATTAAAATTCCATTGATCCAATAAAATATAACAGTACCTACCTACTATTATTATTAGCTATCTATCTGTACACTCGTAGTAAAGTTAGTACTTGACAGGTCAATAGCCCACCAGTGTGGTATTCGATTTTACTGTGACACATGTCTTTGCTACATATAAATTGTTGGTATTTGGGTTAATGTTTTTATTCATACCGACAGTTTAATGTGGCTAAAATTTCGTTCACGATTCGGTCAAACGGTCACGAATGTTGCAGTAAATTTTGATTTCTACACGTTTAAGAGGCCGGTCCTATTATGATGTGATTAGGTTAATTTATCACTGTGTCGAAGGTTAAACTGCAATTTGAGTAGGAATATGAATAGATATCGTATGCGATAATGTAGGAAATAATGCGTTCAAAATATATTACCTATATAATAACGGCCTTTTCATTTTTAGAATAATAAAGAGTTTTAAGTGAATACAGATGTAAAAACTTTTTACGTTTATATTTTTTTTTAATAATGAAGTAGTGTATACATTTAAACATTAAAAATACAAGCTATT
The DNA here is from genome assembly GCA_018235645.1 of Junonia grisea. Classification (NCBI taxonomy): domain Eukaryota; kingdom Metazoa; phylum Arthropoda; class Insecta; order Lepidoptera; family Nymphalidae; genus Junonia; species Junonia grisea. The sequence goes on along the minus strand of DVXP01000530.1, from coordinate 7,912 downwards.
TAAGTTAATTACTACAACAAAAACTTGATGTATAGTTTTTGCGTCGTATTTGATTAATTACAGGATAACGAAACAATTACCAACAGAATTAATTATTTGATTAATTTCCAACCCAATAATTATGTGTAATAAATTTTAAGCTGGTAATTTTAATATTTTAATTAATAAATCTGATTAAAGTATTATTGCTGTTACATAAGTTCTAAGTGGGAAAGGTTAGAAGCTCAGGTTTTTACTGAGATCCATATAAGGCGAGGCCGATAACTCATTAGTTGTCTATTGTCTGATCATAATAGAAATCTTTCTTCAACCTGTGTGTAATTATACTCAAGTACCTGTTGCTCAATAAATGTGAGCTATCACAAAACACATACATGTTTACAAGTTGTTATAAAAATAATACGTGACACTTAGCGGAAAAATTAAGAAAAAGTTGTTTGAAAATCGTGACTTTTAGGAATCAGAAAAAAGTAGGTAATGGAAAAAAATAGGTGATATGGAAAAAAGTAGGACTGGTATAGAAAAACTATTATTTACAAATGTTTTTCTAGGTAAGGTAAGAGTTGAATATTATATTTAGTATTGTCATTTCTCAAGAGTTTTACAGTTCCCAGCGCATTAGCGACGTCGTAAACTTGCTTAATGACTCCAGCATTCAGATGTTTAGGTGATGTAAAATTATTATTAAATGCATCGTCAATTTTAGTTTCCTTAAAAAAACATAAGAAATTGATAAATATTAATCAAACAGATTTAAATAGTATTTTTCTCTGTGCCTTGTTTATTTTGGAAGTATTGTCCTAACAACATCTTTCACAATGTTATTACACAATGTGTTCGAACATTATACAATTGAATAGCGATATTGCGTTTAGCTTCGCATTCAAAATTCTCCATCATCAGAGAAAGCTATCTTTAACTCAACCGTGTAAATTGCATCGCGATAAAATAAACTCTAACGTAATAAATATTGTATGTAATAGAAATTAGATGCAGAAGTGTGTATTTCTCTCTAATAAAACGCAATTTATACGCCAATTTTATCAATAGACAAGCCGATACAAGCGCTTATGTTGTCCAAGCAATTCTGATTAATACGTGCGCGTTGTCCGCCACTAATAACTTTCTCGGACATTACTGACAACTGGCTCACCTTGCTCGATCGAGTAATTTCTACTCGACTTATTGGGCATGATCCCAGTGTTTTCTTTCCTGTGAAACTTAAGTGGGTTACCAAGTTTGATTTCTCTTCTATTTGTTGAAATTGCACGTTTCGAAAGGGGACGGGTGACTCTTCGGTTAAGGTGTGGTAGACTCGTTGAAAAGTACAAGGTTGCTTAGTGGTATCTTAACGTAATAGTAATAAATCGTATTCTATCAATTAAACGTTTGAAACGATACGTGTAGTTTATCTGTCGTCGCTTGTTACAATATTTAACGTAATAAATTACGGTGACAGTGCAATCCTCAATAAATAACCCGGCGCTGTTGATAAAGGGACACTTCAGCTACAAACAGAACATAGTTGAAATTCGATAGGATCTTGAGAAGCGAACAAGGACGCGCAGCGGGACGACAATAGTCTTCCGACTGTTTCTGTTTCTAACAATCGGAGACACTTCCGAAGTGCTTACACATTTACAAATACTTTAATCTTGAAGGTAATAAAACAATAACTATAACTATTAGACTGTTTGTGGTCAAGTATGCATTAGATTTCTTACCTTGTACCTTGACCAGTGGACTAATTGTTAAAAATAGCATTGTTATAACATGCAATAATTTTATAATTCGAACCGACTAAATGAGTACTTACTTATGATCCTATGTCCCCTAGATGGGGCAGAGGGCATCCACAGTGCTCCGCCAGCCGGTCAGCGCGAAGCTCAAGACCGAACCGACTAAATGAGTGCCTTTAGTTAACTGTATTATAATATACTTTAGAATATGTCTTAGGCATGAAAAGGGCAGAACGAAGGCTTTCAAGGCCGAAATACAGGTGTTTGATAGGTACATTGAACTATAGGTTAAACCAATTTTGTGTAATGTGGCATTCACTACAATAGGTCTGCTATCATGCTAATGACATTCTTACGTTTTTTTACGAACATATAATTTTCTTTTGTGTCTTTAATACCTTTTTTGGATTAACAATTGCTTCGAAGTAATTGTGCATTAAATCTATTGATCACAAAATAATTCCTTTTTTTTCTTTAATTTTTAGAATTTTTATTAACTAAATCTTCTTATAGTACTAGCTTCTTATAGTAATTTTTAGGGAGGTATATTTCATACTGCAACTTTGAAGCAGCGAGATAGTTAAGAAAAATTTCTATGTCAAACAGAAGACGGTTAGTCTAGTAGGGTTTAACAAACAAGTAACAGAGGTCAGCGTCTGACCTTCTTACTTAAAAACTACAGACCAGCTTACCATTTACCATTTAGCTAAGTTATAGTTTGAATTTGCAAAAATATATAAAGTACTTACAACCATTTATAAAAACAGAACTGCAAACTGTTTCGTTTTCATAAAAGGCGTGATACTTATCTAAAATAATGAATAGGTATAAAAAGGTTGAGAAGGTAAATATTCCAATTTTTTACGGAAAAAATTTACCCAATTCAATAAGATAATGGATACCTTAAAACATAAACAAATAGCCGTTTAATGTTTTATTTATAGGTACTAAATTTGGCTAAATAATTAAATAACTGTCAGCTTAAAATATCAGAACTGGAACTTATCGTTTTGTAAACACTATACAACAAGTCTGAAGGTCGGTCGTTGTGTCGAAGGGATTGTGCAGTTCTGTTCCAATAAGCAGCTTAGCCAATAATACTGTATCGATACTTTATTTACTATAATATCTTATTGTATCGTATGTCTGTTCATTGAAAACATTTGACATTGCATCTTCGTTGTAACAATGGAATCATAAGAGAAAATAAAAAATACACAAAATTTTATTTCAGTATTTAAAAAAATGTATATAATAATTGTAAGTCAAAAAAAGACTAGATTATAAATTTGAAACTATAATATTACTTTATTTCCAAATTCTATTTACAATCAATAGCATTCGCCTCGCCTATCATTCTTGTATTAACTACACATTTTTGTAAAAACTCAAGTATCATACATCATACAATATTTAGGTATTAGGTACAAAGAAAGTAAGTAAAGAACATACTCGTAATAATGTTAACGTAATTGGACAATAAAACACGTAGGACAAGTTAGCATGAAAATTTATAAGTCGAGACGAAAAGCTAGACATAGAATGATCGTTAGATTCCCAGCGGACCTATCGCGTGTTTCATCTCTCGAAGATGTTGCTAGAAAGCCTGCGACACTGTGATCCATCAGATAGGAAGGTATCACATTAATTGTAATTTGTCTAGAAACCCACGCACTTGGTTAGGCAAGAAAATTTATTGTCATGTCGAATTTACTTTTTCATTCGTTCAGTAATGGGTTTGGAAGTTTGCAATGTTGATTTTGTTTCAGATATAATATAATAAATTATGTTTAAAATTTGTTATTACGATTCTAAGCATTATGTTTAGAATTTATGAATAGTTAATTTATTACAATCTTACTTATGAATATCCGTAATATAAAATATTTAAAAGAATATTTTTTGTCTATTTTTTATCATAAACATTTTTTGGGACTTGATTATTGTAAATTCAAGTAGTAGGGTAGGTTAATTATTACAAGCGTTATATTTAAATAATATTTATTCATATATTAATCTCTAATTTAGAATTTAATAATTTATAAAATTATGTACTTACTAATAACTTATAGTGGCTACGTATATTATATTGCATTGGTACCAAGGAAACGCCACATTAGTATTACAAAATTACTTAATTACTCCCATATAAAATCTTACAGCGATACTTACTCCAATAGTTATTCGCAATGAATGAAATTCCCTACGAATGTTATCGCGTGGGTCGCCAGACCAGTGGATAAACATCTCATTAATATTTCTCTTCCTTAATACTGTTCAGCTAAATGAGCGGCCATTTGTTAAAACTAATTTCGCAATATTCTATAAAGTCAAGCCTATTTATTGTTTCTCGACTGGTCACGTACGTTTTAAATTATGCATATTGCTATGACATGTTGTAAAATGCTTTCGAAGTATAATCGACGGTTGAAAGGCTATTTGGTCTAAGCGCCATTTTTTTTTAATATATATTTTTATACATATTTGGATAGAGAACAATTACCTGATTCTGAATATGTATAAAAAAATATATGTCAAAAAAATGGCGCTTAGACCAAATAGCCTTTCAACCGTCGATTTACAATGCTTTTCAGTTAATTTGATATGTTCACTCATTCGTTCTTGTTTCGATTAAATTAAATTGATATTTCTTCACGCTTCGATTGAAAATTAAATTAGGTAGATAGTTACAGCATTTATTTGGCTTCTATTGGCGGTTTTTGTTACAGTTCCTAATTGGGTTAAGTTATATTTACACGTTTTTACGGTTAATTTCATGTTATTAACCTTCTGGGATAATTATTTTTCTGCACGTTTTCATTCAGCCTTAGACAATTTTTATATTTTTATTACATTTATTTACAGGTGATCAAAATTTAGCACATTCTTATGCACACATTCACTTTTGATGCATTCCTTCGCGGTCACCTCATTCTTATACGCAATATAATTTAAGAGTATCTTAACATCTTAATCGAACGAACTGAACATAAACGCATTTCACATAAGAGGATCTCATTCAAGTAGCTTTGTCAAAGACGCAACTAAGTGGTATTTCGTGTCCTCTCCAACCGAGAGCTTTATTGCTAAACCTAACTCAGATGTTGCTCTTATTTTGTAATGAGATGCCGTACAATATTCAATTAAATCAGTCACGCCGCGGTTACATATTAGATAGTAAATCTTAGTATTGCATCTATATATTCTACATAGATAAAATAAAGTCGTGTGAGTTACACAGTTTATAACCCGAGAATGTAGATTTTTGTTTTATATTTTTCCTTATCAGTATAAGGTTTGGTTTGGTTAAAATCATTGCCTTAAAATGCAAAATGTAGTTAAGTAAATTTCTGCTTAGAGTAAGTAATTGTTCTTTTATTAAATCTATGTACGTATCAAAAACATTTTTTTGCATATTCTTTAGGGAAATGGATTAAAATATTTACATTAATCGTAATCGTCATCTCAATTCGTTTTGTTATCTTATAACCCACACAGTTATAATATAGTAATTGGTATAGTATTATTTTATCCTGTCTATCATAACACTATTATTCTGATATAAACTTTAATTGTAACAGATGCAGAACGATTAGGCATTACGCTAAGACGCAATAAGAGGTAACTTAAATCTATTGTTATAACGTTTCTTTAATATAAATGTTATCGTCGACTAGCAAGCTCAAAATTATGGCTAAATTAAATTCAATTGCAAGGAATTTACAGATTTGCCTATCTTAAGTACTATCGCGTTTGAATCTCGCTGATACCGGGGATATTACTCAAATAATAATGTATTGAATTTGACGTGGAAAATAAATTGCGTGGAGCAATAGACACTGGGTGTTGTCGGCTTCAATCAATTTCAAATACGATTTATGATATGATCAGAATATTTTATTTACGTTAAGTCTATTGACTTTAATGTAAAGTCACTGAATTTACATTTGCACGTTTGAGTTTGTACAAATTATTGTGCAGTGGAATTCATGCTATAATAATTTATTGCTTGAAACAGAATATGCTTGTTCGGCGAAAATAACTTATAATTAACATAAATTACGTAATTAAACCAATCCGCAGTGGAGCAGCGTGGTGGATTAAGCTCCATAACTTTCTCCCTAATCCCTAATAGGAGAAGAGGCCTATGCCCAGCAGTGGGTTAAGTACAGGCTGTGTTACTGTTTTTAATTTTTACGTAATTAAAAAATATTGTGAAAGTAATATTGCAAAAGGATTTTAATTGTTCATCAATAATAAATTTAAATCATACTGAGCGCAATTTAAGTAATGATTTTGTAATATTTCAATACTATAATTGTACAAATGCTTGTGCTATCTACATTTTCTTTTGCGTGGGCTACACATACGGCAAAGTAATTTTTGGAATATCGCTTAAAAATCTTTTTATTATTTTTTTTGATGAAGTATTCAAAGCTTAGCTGGTAAGGTTTTCTTATCAAGTTGATTTGATTTTTTTAATTATCAAAAGAGTCATTTTAAGTACCAACGTTGGAATATGATTTGATAACCTTATCTTGACACAAGTCGAAGTGAATGTTTTCCTTTCACGAGACACTCTCCACTCTAAAAAGCGACTTTAATGTGTCCGGGAATTATTATTAAGATATCCATCAGACCTCTGTAGAGGCGGTTTCGTTCTGAAGAATTTGGCGAAATATGCGCAGACGCAGCGTACGCTGACAACCGGTTCAGGCGGTGGCAACAACATGACTTTTACATCTCGGAATCAGTTAATTAATAAAATATTTATGTACTTAAACTCCTCCTAACTGATTGACTGACTGACACACCAATGCTATAATGAGACTGAAATGTATTCGGGCAATGCTATCATCGCAACATTTTTAATTATTCGGTAGTTCTTGAGTTGTACCAAACTGTGAGAAAGATTGACGTTTTTCATATTTACATGTACATTGTAGGTACATGCGCAATTTTTAAAATACTTGACGCCACTTTCATGTCTGCGACTTAATTTTATTGTTGTTTCATCGATGCTTTTATTATATTTATCACCAATTCCACCAACCAAACGTTTAGTGATGTGTAAAAGTTTCTATGAGCTAAACACAAAAATGCAGCAACAAAAATCAAATCACCTAAAAAAACCTCACAAATTATGTTTAATAAATAATTGATAACCTAAATCTAAGCTATAATTACAACTAAGAACTACAATGGGGGCGTTTTGGCGCATTGTTTAAAATACAATTTGTCATAAAATTTCACTTGACCCGCAATACTTTCTAAATCTCACAGTAACAGGGAAATAGGATACATTGTTTTTATGTTTTAGTAGGTATTTGATTGGTTAATTATGCAAAATCGAACATTTTAACGGGAAAATCGAGAGCTTATGTTATTGTACGTATAAAGAATAAATAAATATTATTATATATTTAATCATATAATAATAAAATTCTGTTCGTAGTATTGTACGTTTATATCAAAGTATAATTTTTCAAAAACCATGTGTTTAATTACAAAATTGATGAATGAAAAAATATTTATGTTTTGTTGCTTACATACGAATATTTATTTAAAGTAGAATTATTGTATAAAAACATTATATTGTTTATTTGTAGCTTCCATTTTAATAGATCTGAACTAAATTTGAACTTTGAACCACAAACACGTATATTTTATTGCACTTACACAATGTTAGGAACTCTTAATCAACGGTCGGTTTTGTTGTTATGGTTACGAACCGTAAGGTTCAGAATTACAGAATAAACTTATTATTCTGTAAGTCTATATCTTCGCTCTCTATGTAATGTTTTCGTCTACAATATTAAAAAATTGTAAGTCTTGTTTTAACATAACAAAAATAAGAAATTGTTGTTAGTCTTCGAGAGTGTTATTAAAATGTTTTTGTCATCCTTTGTAAATTATAAAAATGTACTTGTGAATGAAGTAATTTACCATCGTACCGTTATTTCAATCACAACTCGAGGCTTGATTAAAAGCAATCTTCTTGTATATGCAAGTATATTATAAACGTATAACGGTACTTTACTACAAATGTTATTACTAAAGTTTTTAATAAAATAAATAAATAATATAGGTATACGGACAGATTGAGCTAGCCCCAAAGTAAGTTCGAGACTTGTGTTATGGGATACTAACTCAACGATACTAGATTTATAATA
>DVXP01000529.1:0-19730 GCA_018235645.1 Junonia grisea | reverse complement strand
ATATATATATAAATATATATATTTTGGTCCTTATGACTTTGTATAGCAGCCATTAACAGAATATCTAACGCATAAAGTAAAAGTGAAGTAACAGTCTGTAAACGTCACACTGCTGGGCAAAGGCCTCTTCTCCTTTTAAAGAGAAGTTAACGGAGCTGAATCCACTGCGGATTTATGGATATACCTCAGGTTGGCTTATAGCGTTTTCCTTCACCGTCGAGCAAGAGATGAATTTAAACACAAAATTAGCACTTGAAAGTTGACGTCTTCTCACCACTAGGTTATCTCGACTTTTGTATCTATTTAACGCATCAAAACAAAATTAAATCGGATTTGTAGATCCAGAGATTAGAAACTTCAATTACCTTAAAACTCAACAGCACCATATGTATACAAATATTAATGCTCAGGTATATAATAGTAACCACAAACATCATTATCATTTTCTGTGCAAACAAGTTATGTTGTCATAACATAATTATAATAATAACATTCGGAAATGATTATTTTAAATATCATGAACCGTAACTAACTGAACCGTCATTTGAATGATTTAAAAAAAGCTTTACGCTTACTTATAGGTTCTATATCATTGCGACGCATTAGTTTTATTTATGTTAACAAACCCAACTTATAATACTATGAGAAAATAAAAAGCTTACCTCCACTATTATTACGTTATTTGTCAAATGAGGATGACAAAAAGGATATAATATGCTATTGCGTCACATATATTTTATCCATTTAACCGACTTAAAAAAAGGAACTGGTTCTTAATGCTGCTGGTATTACTCGAATTACTCGAAGACGGCTGGACCACTTCGACAATTCTTTAATTTTTTTTAAAAAGGGTTTATTTCGAAGGTGGTCCCCATTGCCAGGAGTTGATGGTGCGATGCTGAAAAAGTCGAGGGAACTCTTTAACAATAAGCACAGCTATATCAATTTTGATTTTTTTTTGCCTTGTTCATTTGCAACGAAAAATAAAATTTGATAAAGAAAAACATGATGATGACCACAAATGGTCACCAGGCCTACATAATAATATAAAACTTTTTAACGGGTTAATTAATTTAATATAGTTGTTAAGCATTTGATGACAATATGGGTATGTTGAAGTGTAGTTGATAGTGAAGTACCAGAAGAACTCCTCAACGATTAATGGCCCTGCAACAGGAAAATCAATATTTTGTTAATGGTGATGAGCAGTTGATAAAAGATTATTGTAACTTAGACAAAGCTTCATCAAAAATCCGTTGCGTAATTTTAAAGACATACATAGAAACAGACAAACAATAGACATAAAAAGCAATTTAGACTTTAATAATAAAATAAACCACAAAAATATATTTAATACGCATTTCTTGAACATGATAAGCTGGTGAGTCAATAAATTTTAAGAATTTCAGATATACCACGTTTACCCATAAGTTCTATATCATTGCGACGCATTAAAAATGTTTTTTTTTTATGGTATAGGGCGGCAAACGAGCTGACAGATCACTGATGGAAAGTGAATGCTGTCACACATGGACATTTGTAATACCAAAGGAGCTACAAAATGCGTTGCCGACCTTTTAAGGGGTATAGATGGAGAATGGATCGGGAATTAATGGGGAAGGGGTGGGGAATTGGGCCTCCGGTACCCTCACTCACGCGGCGAAACACGACGCAAGCGTCATTTTACGCCGGTTTTCTGTGAGGCCGTGGTATCACTCCGGTCGAGCCGGCCCATTCGTTCAAATGCATGGCTCTCCCACGGTAAAATATATTTATTTATGTTAACAAATCCCAACTTACAATACTACGAGAAAATAAAAAGCTTACCTCTACTCCCATATAATCTAATATCCTTATAAAATAATTACCGTTTTTTTGTCTTAATTATTACTTTGATCCTAGATTTTGACTCTAAAATATCAAATGTCAAGTAATGAAATAGGTTCTTTATTAAACACACGCATACTGGCGTCGGTCCGATTATCTATTAAAATATTAAATCATACAAATAAAACTAAATCGTTACTTAATTGGATAAATTTTCATTGAAAAATAAATATATAGCAGAAATGTGACAATAGAGATATAATTTATCCCTTCCAATAACACTGCAAAGAATATAAATATTTACTAAATGCAGATACTCTCTATTTATTATTTCTCTTTTCTATTAAGAAAGATGAAGGAGAGAGTTACACATTATGTTAAATAGGTGCTGCAATGACACTTAAACAACCTTAATCTTAACTTTATATCAATGTAGTTTAAAGTAATGTACGTATCAATTATTTCAATGTAAGTGAAATCCATATGGAATGTTAACTTTACCTTACCGCCAAAATATGAAAAATAAGTTATTCCGAATTGAAACTTATCAGTTAAGGCGCTACATCATTAAAATACATAAAAATGCCATTAACAAAATTTCGACTATACACGACATAATGTTTATCTATGAATATACTCGTAATATAATGGTCAATGTTTAAGTGCCTCTGAATTTATGAGTTAACACCAGCACCTCTACAAAAATTATAATCTATGGCATATAACACCTTGTTGATTTTCCATGGTACATAAATAATCGGCCACCATAATTCCTTGGCCCTCGTATATAAACCTGGGACCCAAACACCATCACCACAAACTGTTCACCGTTAATTAAACATGATTCGAGTTGTCTGCTTTTCTTTCTTGCTGATAACACTTCAGGTAAATATAACTCCATTTTTATAAATTTCATACACACTTTTTTGAAAAATTAATATAACCTTTGTTCACCGGGGATATTGTAACTTCCCAACAGTGAAAGAATTTTTTAAATCGGTCGAGTAGTTTCGGAGCCTATTCAATTCAAACAAACAAATTTAGAGTTTTGATCCAATTTTTTAAATTTTCCCTTTGGTTTTTTTTATTAAATTGTGACCTAAGTAGGTATAAAGTATGATAACAAATTAATAGTAAAATGATGATAAATTAGTCATGTATGTGTGTGTGTGTATTTATATATATAGTTTAATACCATTTTTTTTAAGGTCGTGACGTCTGACCCATTACCGCCAGAATGTATGATGCCGCCACCTGAAGTAGTAAGTATAGTTAGTTTATTTATTAATTGTTTATTAATTGATTATTTGGAATTTTATTACAAATCCTTCTTTTATATTAAAAAAGATAAAATTATTGTTTTCTAACTCTCTTTTGTTTCTAATTTTTAACAGTCAAACCCTAGCGCTTGTTGCATTTTGCCACAAGTATTCAAAGAAGACGATTTTAAGGACTGTAACATAAACTTACCATTTAACGAGAACATATTCAAAACGGGATCGCCAGATGTAAGTGCAAATATTGATGTATTAAAATGTACTCATTTTTGAAGTGATAACGCCATCTAGTGACAGTTTTATACACTAATAACTTTTACTTTATAATCTCTATCTCTGTATTTCTTTTCTTGAATAATTCTATTTACTGTGGTGAATTGCTAAATGGCAAAATGGATAATTATTTTTTTCCTTTTCTTTCTGTAATCTCTACAATATAAAGACTGTTCAAAGTTGCATCCACTAGTCGAATATAGTCGCAATTACTCAAATCTCAAACAAATAATTATAAAATATTGCAATTCTATAACATTACTGCAAAAACGCCTTCAACTATTAAAAAAATATTTTAGATGTACATACATATAATTATATTTCTTTCGTATTGTAATAGCGATAATATTCGACAATTACTCCGCACATAAGGCAATCTAAGCTTTAATAAAAACAACCATTGCATTGATATACTATTTTAATGAACCATTGAATTTTAGTGTACCGAACAAAAATGCTTACTTAAAAAATACAACGTCATGAAAGATGACAATAATATAGATAAGGATGCAGTGTTGACGTTTTTGGACAAATTTTCTGAAGCCAATGCTGACTTCAAGGAAGCCACTGAGAAAGCTAAGGAGATATGTGTCAAAAGTGACCATCCCCCTCCTGTTATGTGTGAAGCTACTGAGACCTTCTTTTGTATTGGCCAAGTCATGTTCATAGTAAGTTGACTATATTTAATAAAATTACTTTTTATTCATGATTATGGTTAAAAACTTTTGAATAGTCATTACTGAACGTATAATAAATTGATATAGGTACGGAATAGTACATGAAACGCGTTCAATTAAAAAAAGGTATCATGTTAAATTTTGTCGCTGAAAAACTTAATTTTGATATGTTAAACAATAGCGTGTACTTTTTTTCCGTTATTCTTTTACGTTATAAGAAGATTGTAGGTACCTAATACACAGCATTATAAACTATTATATAATATTTAACTTCAATTACAAACAACATTTTATTTTATTTTTTAGGAATGTCCAAAATGGGAAGATACTAATGAATGTAAGATAATGAAGGACCATAATGAAAGGTGTAAAGCATTAATACATTAAAATTATGTTACGTTATTAAATAAATGTTTGTGCTTTGAATTAATTAAATTTCACTATGTACTTAACTTATATTTTGTGTTGTTTTGTCAAACTAATTTTCTGGATAATAAAAATTAAATAAGCCGAAATTAAAAAGGATTTATTTTTTTATTTTAAACAATAAGTTTTTGAGAAATTACCTACGATAAAGGCACCTAATTGGAAACTAATTCCGAGGTATTCGTAAAAACAGCGTAATCAACGAATAATGTTAACCCGTCCCTATTCGATATAATTTTTTTAAATACATAATATCTACCATTAATGATACCAATATACCTACATTTCCACACACGAAAAAGAAAAAGATCTGATTAGTTACTGACAGTTGAATAATAATGTTGAGGCAGAACTAGAAATTATGATCCATATTTCTGATATTATGTAAATTATTCTTGTTGAAGAAATCTTTTAAAAGAACAATCAATAACACGACGTCAATTGCCTGTAACCTGTATCATTTCACTGTTTTATCACCACTTAAATGTTTTGTAAAACTGTAAATCGTTTTTAAAACAACGATCACAACCTTTGTTATTTCAAACGTTGTAACCTAATCATTCTTCAGCTATAATTCGTAGCGTACACTTAACATTAAATTTAATTAAAAACATGAAACTATTTTACTTTGGTGCTTGGTGTGCAATTTTATATACTGTATCCTTTCTTTAAATGATCTTTCGTCGAAGTTTCGTGTATATGGATTTAGGTTTATCATCTAACAATATAATATAATATTTTAATACTGTCTAACAGTACATACGAATTCTTATAAAGCCGTAGTGATATTAAAAACATCATATTTTTTAATTTCTTTTAACACTATTTGAAGGCTACAGGGCAAATTGAACCGTTGAAAATAAAACCGGAAAAATGTTATGGAACTGACGAACTGATGGTAAGTAAATTAGTACTGCATAAAGTGATTTCATCATTAACGCAAAAATATATAAGAAACATATTTTAAATTATCCAGGGCAGAAGGTGTTGTATCTTTCCTCCATTTTTCAATCGCGAGATGGCCAGGGCATGCGGTGCAATGACTGCCCTCGTATTCATAGATAAAGAACATAATGTCACAGGTATGAGAAGGAATACTGTGGAAACTGTAAGTTTAAAACCATTTCGATCATATTTTTAACAATTTCCTTAAACTATTTTATCATTATAATGAAAGAAATAGATCCGCCAAAAGAAATTTCCAACCAGATCACGATAGTAGATTTAGTTTGTAAGGCAGTTTTAAATTTCAACTTACAGTGTAATCACTGGCGATGTATTTTAAATAAGTATGGACTCTTAGATCCTGAAGATAAATTAAATAATGAAAAGTATTATACACATCTCGACAAGTGGGTGAATTTGAACCCTGAATTCAGCAATGTTATGACAACTGCTAAAGTATATTGCAAAGAGATATACAGATTCTTTATGCCATTAAACGTTTGTGAGTTCTTTGATTTTCAAGGCTGTATTAGAAATTACGTTAATGTGGTAAGTTTTATACTTTAGGTACATATAAATAATACGTTTTGTAATTCTATAACAAAAAAAAAACTATCTAGATTTTATGATTTCAGGATTGTCCGAATATTATAAATAACCAAGAATGCCACGAATGGAAAAACTTTTACGAAGAATGTAGAGAGTTCTTTTATAAATAATTGATTAAAATAAACGAATAATTTTATTGTTTTAATTTATTCTTAAATTGCATCTATAATGACAATGAAATGATATGAGTTATTAAAATGTACTACTACATTAATTACAATATATGAATTTACTTATCATAATCATTATTTCATTTGCATCATCTTAATTAACTACAAACATTTCATTAATAATAATTAGTAGAGAGGTACGAATATTCGCACATAATAATGTACATACTACCTCTACACCAATAAAATGTAATACTGTCACATAAATGTTAATTCAGTGAATAATTTCATACACACACACACACAAATATCACACTCGTCATTATACATCATCACTTTCCTTTTAGGAATTAAGTAAATTAAACTAAACTAGCAGTCTTTTTAGGTTTTGAAAAATCCATTAAGGTAGAAGCCTCGGGTTGTATCTACCAGCGTAAAGAATCATGCCTGATGGATTGTGTCTTACAAAGAAGAGGAAGGGTCTGTCGAATTTTAATCGAGCTGGTTGAGTATTTCTAGCCGGAAGTCTTGCTTGTCTCGGTCGTAGGTGTAATGGCAAATGCATAGCTTCACCTACGTCATGCGGGTCATGAAAAGCCCTTTGATAATCTCGTGGCTCATCCCATCCGGTAAGCCATCTGGAAGACCTCTGTTTTTGTGAAAAATCTAATATCTCGGGGTATTCCTCCGTATGATGTTGCTCACCAATGACACCTTCACCACAAGTAACAAAAGTAGTCAGTTGTATCATGTCAGATAAATAAAGATCCTTCGATGGCCCGTTCATTCCCCCCAAATCAGCATGATCCACGTCGAACAAATCTTTTAAGCCCATTTTTCGCAATGCAGATGAGATGTTGAAAATAGATTTATGGGAGAATCTCGGAATTTGTAACTCCAAGCCATTCCGCGGCAAAAGGGTCCTTAACAATCTATTCCATGCAGGAGTACTTAAATCAGATTCTAATAAACGTTTTTCAAGATTTTCTAAGTCTTCAGCATGTACAACGTTTCCTTGTTGGCCAGGCATCAAAAAGAGTGTGCTTATAACAGAATTTGTATTTCCTAGAGCAGCAGCCGTAGCATCTAGAACTGGATCATAGCCGGCCAGGAAGTTAGTTTTATAAACTACAGCTGGGACTGGCACTAAACGCCTCTGGCGAACATTTGGCGAAACCACGAAATACATCTCTCCGTCTCTTCCTTCTACAGATGAGCCAGTGCAATCAGTCTGAAAAGTAACAAAAAATCATATAAGCAAATACGAATATTTACTTGTTAAAAAGAAAGAGAAAGTAATTTTTTCAAGGTTTCATAATTATGTAACTAAATTTTTTACCTTAAAACTGTTTTTACCTTAAAATTGTTGTTAAGAAACTTTGACTTAATATATTAAATGACAAAAATATAATACTTACATAAAATATATTAGCTGAGAATGCTGCAAGAGGAGGATGCATAATTATACTGTTGGTTTTCATATATTCTGCTATTTTACCCCACGTGTATCTTTTAACTAGTAGATTAGTTCTTCTTCTTATAATGTCACTAATAAGTTTGAAGTTTATTTCTTCGACATGACCGTTATAAAAGTGTTGGGCTCTTTCTTTATAAAATGTCAAGATTTTACCCTTATTTCTTTCACTGTAAAGCTCTCTGATGAATGCTGATACGGCTACTCCAGAGGCAGAAGTAGTTTCTATTGAATCTGATATGTTTTTGAGGGTAAAATGTGGGTTGAATGTAACCATGTCATCTAGTTTAAGAACTTCATTCATTTCACCCGATGTCGCTCCTTTTGCTCCCATGAACATCATTGCTAACATAGATGTTATAGAATAAGGCGAAAAAACAATGCTTCGTTTTTTATCCACATTTTCAGTTATAACATTCCAATATCTAAATGCTAATTCATTGCAAAGCTCTGTAAACTGCAATATATCTTCTCCTAAATCCTTAGTCGTGACCTCTAATCCCTGATTTTCTTTGGGAAATTCTAAAATGATGTCCTTATGATCATTACCGTCAGGTATATAAAAACCTTCAACTTTGTGCTTTTCTTTACCAGATTCATAGACTTTCGGAGGCATAACAGTTGATATAAGTTTCCAAGAATTGTTTCTTTCATTAGCTAGTTCTTTTTCATCAATATTTACTTTTTGTATTTTCTTTTTAAATTCATCCAATTTCGGTACTTCAGTTTCTAGTTTTTGAAACTTATTGCTTACTTTATTAATTTGTTGGGGAGTTGTTATATCTGGTAGAACCGATGTAATAATATTGCTTTCAGTAGATATATCAACTAACATTGATGACTCAACTTTATTATCTATTAATGGAGATGTGTAAGAATTTCCTGACTCTTTTAATTTATTGCCATTAGTTTCCATATGAACTTTCTTCTTATCTTGTGCACTGATAAAACCCATATGTAAATTTAACATACTGCTACTATTTTTTATATTACTAGAATTGTATTTTTTAGAATCTAATCCATACTTAGCATCATAAGTATTATTTTGGTCATTTGATGTTTTCGATACATTATTCAAAGTTGAATCGTTCTTAATGTCTTTTATAGTTTCTTTTTTTTCATCGTCAATATGTTTCACGGGCTCATTATTTTTAGGTGATACAAATACTGTAGGGTCAATAGTTGCACTAGAAGTTGTTATATCAATATTCGCTGTCTCTTGAGTAGAGTACATGTTTTCTTCCATTTCTTCAGTATTTTCATCAAATGTTGTACTGTTTTCAGTAAGTGTTATTGATGTAGGATCAGGATTTTCATGTACAACTTGTGATAGTAAATCATCCATCGAGCCTGTCAAAACGGGGTCCATAACGTTGGAGGTAGTTGAACTTAAGGCTGTAGTCGTAGGTGGTGGTAAAGATGTAGTTCGTACTTCTTTCATACCTAAAACCTGTTCTTTGTCATTTTCATATTTTTGTTGTGGATCGAAAGTAGATATTTTGACAAAATTGTCGGATTTACTAGGTAGTGTTGTTTTGATTTCATTTTCATTTCCGTTCTCTGTAGGTATTTCAATTTCTACATTTTCCTTACTTTCTACATCGATATTATTTATTTTAGTAGTATCTAATAAGCTATTTGAAGTAGGAATAGGAACGAAATTGCTGCCTAGATCAGAAGCGATTTGGCTTATACTCTGCGCTACATCGAATAAAGGTATAGAAGTCGGATTTTCCTCATTATCATTGCTATTTGATTGAGATTGACTACTTACATTGATATTGTTTTGCATTTGGTTCTTTTGTGATGACATTAATTCTGTAGAGGAAGTCGTAGTCGATGGTGAAACTAATTGTGTTGTAACGGTCACTGAAGTATTTTTTGCTCCATCGTCTTTATTCGTAGAAGGTGGGTTTGCATTTAGTATATCGTTTGATGTTATTTTTTCGTGTGATAAATTAATTTTGTCAATGTTTGATGTTGTTGTTGGTTTCATTTTTTCAGTTATATAAGTAGCCGTGGAAATAGGCGAGAAAGTACTTATTTTTTCATACTGAACAGAATTACTTGTTGGCATTCCAGTTGAACTTATTTCAGGTTTAATTGAAGTATTGTATTTACTTTTATTTTCATTGTTGATAGGTTTCATTGTTGTTTGTTGCAAGACTTTGTTAGTACTTGATATTAGAGGTTTTACTGTTGTTGTAGTAGAAGGCTGCATTGTAGTTGTTGAAGTTGATAATTTAGATCTACTTGTAGTAGTTCCAATAGTAGGTTTACTGGTTGTCTGTCTAACAGGTTGTTTAGACGTGGTGGTAGATATCTTTAAAGTTGTCGATGACTGCGATATAGTAGTAGAAGAGATAGGTAACTCAGTTGAAGAAGACATAGTTTGAGAATTAGAATTTTGAGTTACAGGTTTCTTGGAAGAGTCATTATTGTTATCTTTATCTTCATTCGTAGATGCAGTGGGTATTTCATTACTTTCTTTACTTTGCGAATTTTCATTCTCCATATTTAAATTATCAATATCGATCGTTTCTGTTTCAGGTGTAATGAATGATCCGCTTGTTTTATCTGGTACTATATCCACTCCAGTATTACCAAATATCGAAGGCAGTATGAGGCTCCAAGAATCTGAAACATCTGGTGTGTCAAATGTTGGCTGGATGTTTGGTTTATTCTTGTGCGCTTCCATTTGCGACTTAAGAACATTTTGAACGTTAGTAACTACACTGTGTACTTTCGTATGCGATGGCTGGCTAAAATTAAAAGCTATCGTAGGTTGATTGTCATTAGCAAAAGTGACCAAGCCATCTGTTTCTTCACCTGCTGCAACAATAGCTTGTATTTCTTCCAATGTCATCAATCTTTTGACAAGTTCACCGGACTCATCAAAGGTGTAAAATTCGTATCTATCCGGAGTAAGTAGATTAACTGGACTTCCCACTGTTGCTGGGACACTCGACGGTGGCGGGAGACTGTTGCCAACGGCATCAGCTATGTATGGTAATTTCGTCCGCCTGTAATGTGAAAAATAGACATTTAAAAAAATTATTTGCTTTAATTTCATTTGAAACAACTATTATATAATAACAACAATACTTTTTAGTGGGTCGAGGTCTCAGTTCTTGTTCTAACAGCTGATTGCTTTACGAGTTAGTATTTAAACAAAAATCAGAATATACGATCAAGAAATCAATATAAGCATGTAGGTATTAACAGATAATTCATTCCAAAAGACATTTTATTGTTTAATTATTCTTAAAACAATAGCTTTTTACCTATTCTGATTAATGTCTGCGAGCGTGCACGCCGCTGCGACGAGGACGCACAGGGTGAGGCGCATAGTGCTCCGTACACTGCCACCTGAAACTGTTTACAGAAGGAAAATTAAAATTGTGCCACGTTTGGAGTCGCCTTCTAAAAAATATTAAGTTAACCTAAGTATTTCAAAGTTATTGTTGATTTAAGGAACAATTTGTACGCAAATAGTTATAAAAATTGTAACCAAAGGAAAAACAAGAGCAACTTGTTTTTTTTCATGGGCAACTTTGAGCCAATTTATATTTTAAATTAAAAAAATTAGAGATTATTTATTTAAATATGGTATGAACGACACAAACACTGAATAAAAACGTTGTAGGCTATTGTAAGATACGCTTAATAGTATCCTTGTAAAATGAAAAACTTTTATATGTACCTATGTATGTTATGATTAGATAACATTCCATAAATTAAATCATTGTCATGGAGTATGTAAAATATTCGAAGAAAAGTGTAAAACGTATAATAGTCGATTAATTGTATTTACTTTATTTACTACATTTGATGCTGCCTAATTAATTAACATATTCATACTCCCTGGTGTGTAATAAATTAATAAGATATAAAATTATCAAAACACATATTTGATTACAACGTGTGAATTAAAATTCAAATATATCATTTCATTGTAATGAAATACGATTTATATACATTTACATCGATTATATGGAAAAATTTCTAAATCGATTAGTAATCGAATTTTTTTTACTTAGACAAAAATGCTCTAATGTTATCACAACGTGAGACCATCCGTTGAATAACATAAATAGTGAGATAATCGCAGTCGAGAATCATAAACAAAAAACGAACTGTAAAATTAAAAACCTGCTAAACAAGTAAAACGACGGTCATTGTCGCGCAAACTTGAACTACAAGTTGTGGCGCGAGAGCAAATAGCCGTAAAGTTTATCGCTCACTAGCGACTGTTTGTCACGGCGATAGTTTTATAGCCAGTCATAGGTCCATGAAGTTCGTGAATGATCCAAGCAACAATTTAATACAGCTGAGACTTCATTTCTCTGATTAGAAATCGCTAGTGTGCGGCTAGCAGTGTCGCTATTTTGTTTTGCGTCCACATACTATCGTTTCTTTGAATGAGTAATTATTATTAATGAAGTCTCTAGAAGTCACTGACCCCTGCGACTTATTTATAGTCATTATTTTGTAAATGAAAAATTAGTTAAAATACTTAAAATAAAAACGTGTTTTTGTTGTGTTTTAAAACATTAATTT
Source organism: Junonia grisea (assembly GCA_018235645.1). Taxonomy (NCBI): domain Eukaryota; kingdom Metazoa; phylum Arthropoda; class Insecta; order Lepidoptera; family Nymphalidae; genus Junonia; species Junonia grisea. The sequence goes on along the minus strand of DVXP01000529.1, from coordinate 7,552 downwards.
TATTAGTGATGGCTTAATTTATTTCTAACTTCGATTAGTCATATCTAATGTTATCTGGAAAATTCGATAACTTAACTTTGTTACGAGTAAGAAACTTTTCAATCAACATCAACAATTTTCCATCGGAGTGTACACAGTAACATGTAATGCACCGAATGCGTTTTCCGCCATGTTTTAACAGGTTATTTGCAAACGATCTAGGATACTTGATATTTGTATTTAGTTACATTCAACTAGCAGCGTACGAACATAGTACGAGCATTTCCTCTTAAACTGCAGACATGTAACGTTTCATTTAAAAATTATAACACTGTCCAGTTCAAGTAACGAAATTAACACTTCTCTGTCGAAGTGTACACAGTGACCCGTAATGCGTCGAACGCGTGACCCGTCGTGTTTTAACAGGTTGTTTGCAAACAATCTGGGACACTTTACGCTTGGCTCTAGTATCTAGTTACATGGCCTGAGCATGATATATACATAGTACGAGTATTTCCTCTTAAACTGCACGGATGTTTTATACATTTATAAAATAATAAAAATATCAAGTTCAAGTAACAAAGTTAACACTTCTCTATCGGAGTGTACACAGTGACCCGTAATGCGTCGAACGCGTGACCCGTCGTGTTTTAACAGGTTGTTTGCAAACGATCTGGGACACTTGACACATGACTCTAGTGCACGGCACGAGCACGTCCTCTTAAACTGAATACATATGTTTTGTTTATTATTTCCATTTAATTGAATAGTCTCTACCGGACTCTCGCGGTTATGAATACTGCTCAGTGCTCACTCATTAGCTCAACATGTACCACAATCTAACACTATCTATCGATGTGAACTTCAGAACTTACACTGTCGTAAATCGTACGAGTATCATTATTTTTTTTCTAAAGGATAGAGGGCAAACGAGCTCGCCTGATGGTAAGTGAACGCTGTCGCCATTTGCAACACCAGAGAAGCTACAAAATGTGTTGGCCTGGCCATTTAAATTAAATCATGTAAATTAATTAATTTAATGATAAATTTAATTAAAATACATTTATTAATTTATTGATACTTTAAAATAACTTGCGCTGGTTATTTTAATTTAAAACTCATCTATTCTTTTATCTATTAATATCTAGTTATTAAGTGTACACGAAGCCTTAAACAGGTCAGTAAACTCAGAAATGCGACAAGAGAGGTGGTAAGTGATATAGATGCCTCTATCCGACACCGATGCTAATGTTCACACTTAGCTTCCATCTGATAATAAATCGCATTAGGCTTTTAGATAATATCGGAGAGTTTTTTTTGTCGATATTAAATTTTAACTTATGACTCGCAAACGTTCTAATGTAATAAAATTTCGGAGATAAGGCTGTGATTTTTCGAGTTAATGATAATAATTTGACTTTTTCCTACGAAACGTAATAATAGTATGGATTATAGAGTAAGATCGATTGGGTAGTCTAACATTTCAAAGTCCTGCCATGAACTAAATTAATTAACGTATAAAAAGAACATTGTTATCTAATAATTTTGTCATGAATGTGAATCGAAGCGGCGACTCTTACACAAAAAACAAAGACTATTTCTACCCTACCTGATCACTATCAAAAAATAAACATAGCCACTGATACCTCACTTTTAGTAAATATAACAGACAGTAATTATACACGTTAATTAATTACATCATTAATAAAATAAGTCCATCAGATTAATAGAGACATATGGGAAATAGGTTAAAGATACACATCATTATCACAGACAATTATAATAAAGAGAAAAGAATGAGACATCAAAAATGTAAACTTCTAGTAGAGATGTTATGGATATGAAATTTCGGATAAAGAAATAATGTTTTACCTTGTTTACATACGATTACGGATATGTAATTATTGCGGCGTAACCGATAGTTTTAGATAATTTCAGCAACGGATATTTAGGTTTTAAGTTTCAAAGAAAATACGCCTAAGTACATTTTCGGTAATATTATAACATACTCGTAAGTTGTTATCAACAAAAACTTGCCATAACGCATTTCATTTAGACTTCGCCATTATCGGAAATTATTCGTGTTGCGTATATTTCTAACTTCTTGAGGTGGCAAAATGGAGAAGTGAAGTAAACTTTTATAACAGATTCGGTTACGGTTACGGATAAATTTTTATTTCGGATATACGACAGTTCCGGTTACGATATTACATAGCATCCCTACTTCTAAGTAAACCATAATATGAATGAGACAAAACGGCACACCACGCTCTGGTGGGCAGCGCCTGGTCCGTTATCATGGGCCGTGAGATTCCTCACAAATAACTGCTACCACGTTATATAACAAAGTAGAACTAATTACGAATATACACAATATAGACGACTACAACTCATAGTACGATCGTAACTATCGTACGTAGTATTGTACATAGTAGGTAAAATATTCTAGTCTAAATGATTACTGGCTGCCCTTTGGGTTGCGGAGGTCAAACGGCAATCGCTCTGCACAAAAATCAGTAACCTGTCAAAACCTAGGCTAGAATAAAGCAGACCCTGATTAAGTCCGGAAAATGCTAGAAAGAAGAAGACGACTACAATTGTTCTTGGTAGCGCTAATTTGGCGTGTCCTAGAAACGATGCCTAATTTGCTATATGCATACAACTTTTGTTTATCTTTTTTTATTATTTCATATTTTTAGAAAAAAAAGAAAGGTATTGGTAACCGAAGGAAGGAATGGTACCTATTAGTGTGTAAAAATATTAATTTAGAGTATTCAGCTGTTACTTTGAAAACTTTTCTTGCCTAAATCGTTAATATTATTCAATAAAAAGAATAATGTTTGCTGATTAATGTACGCGCCGTACAAGAGTGATTTTTTATATCGTAGAGGATAGAGATAAATAAAAGATTATTCTTAAATTTCGACATATTTTTCGCGTTTAATTTTATTTTTATTAGTTTAAGATTATCTTACTCAAATTGATATAATAATAATGATACAATTTAATATCTTAATTGCATTAATTCTACACTTTCATTTATTTCTTTTCTGAAATTGCTAACAGTTTGTTTTATTTTCATATTTATCTCAATATAATAAAAATACCTAATGATATAATTATAAGCTTAACACTTTATATGCTATAATAATTTTATTGCAATATAGTAAAAAAAATACCAATCGTATTATAATATTCTCATCCTTGTTTTCCCTAAAAAACCTTTTAAATAATTTTATGACTTACAGAAACAAAACATAAAAAGTATAATGAGTTAGGCACACAAACTCCGAGTAATTAGAAACTTTATGGGCCATTCCTGTCTTTAATTAGATGAAACTCCCCCGTTCTTCCCGTGTCCTGAATAAATGATTTTACTATTTACAAAGGAAAATGTTATTATCAAGTACCTAACTTATGTCTTAGTTCTCGTTTTTAATTAATTTATCGAATCACACAAATGATAATTAGAAGTATAATTTTGCGAATAAGTTCAGACCTACTTCAATTAAATTTAATTTATCATATTATATAATTACTATAATAGTCGGTCCTTCCGTGCCTCCTTACTCGTGTTAAACTTTATTGCTTGCCTCGCATTGCCTGGTTAATGTTTATAGCACTACTCCTATGAGATGTAGAGTAATGTTTAAAGTCCAGTTATTAAAATAAAGAGGCTAACACACAAACAATTTTAGCAACAGATTCCATGAGATTCACGTCTTTGAAATTACTTAACCTTAATTTGTTAATATAGGAAGTAAACTAAAAAGAATATAAATAAGTACTACTTAATATTTCGTCCAAAGCTTATCTTACTATCAAAACAATGTAAAGAAACGTCTTCCTATCTCATAGACAGTGTAACGATGATTCAACCCGATTATTATCAAGCATCAAGTCCTTGACACTATTAAGAGCGGTTCATACGGAACCTGTTATAAGGTAATAAAACTCCAAAATTCCGTTTGGCGCTCTGGTCACTGAAAGTAAGCGTGGAGGTAACGGTATACGAAGGCTTCGTGACAACAAAGGTCGATGAACTATCTCGTATTGTTTGCGGAAAGATGTGTTTTTATTTAACACGCGATTCGGTAAAGGTATGCAATTGGAATTTGATACTCGTTTTTGATTGGTGGATTTCTTTTTATAGAGTACGTTGGTTATGTACTTTTTGGTAAGCGAAGTTTTAATGAGATGTAGTGATAATTCTACCTAGTTAGTACACTGGCATAGAACAAGTTCTGTTCTGCTAATTACTCGTAGTACTAAGTGGCAATTGAAGTATTCTCAGGATTATAATTAGGTTTTAGAACATGAATTTTATTTTTAGTGTAATTAGATTAATACGATTTCTTTGCTAGAACTTTAGTTGCGGAACAATGACTGTTCCATATATTGCATAGCATTCTAATTTTTCATTAAATACTTTCTTCGTAATTCTTAAAGAATAGTAGGTAGTCGGTAAAAATTAACATACCTACCATATTACTTTCATGAAGAATGTTGAGGATAATATACATCAAGCAAAGTGATGTCTAGATAGAGATACCGACAACCGTCAGGGGTTAGTAGTCTTGTATTGGTCTTGTATCTTGTAAGTAGTCTTGTTTCAAAATGTTAAGGTAGATAGGTTACCTAAACTAGGACCTCTTGTTTTTCTAATCTTAAATAGCCTAGGCTTCTGAGAATAGAATAACGAGGGGATTTCCTTTAAGTAACAAGATAAGTCAGAAAAGAGCATGATAAGGAACACTAAAAACTATATAGATTTTAAACGACAAAATCCATTTGAAAAACTTTATGTTACCACTGAAGATTATACGTACTTTAGGTATATTAAAATTACTTCTGTATCTTCTAGGATAGCACTTTTTATACACACTTTGGTAAAAAGCAATCCTATTACTGCTGTGTTCCGGTATTAAAGGTAATTGATCTGGTGTAATTGGACTGACGACATAACAACTTGCGTCTGATGGTTAGCGACGCCATATATGGCATGGCTGATGGTTATAATACCACCACCATACGATCAGGTAGCCCATTCATGTGTCTTCCTACTATCAATACTAAAATGTACGTAATGATACCAATTTTCACAAAGTAACGGATCTCTGTGCATGTCTTTTGTATTTTTCTTTTACAAATTAATTTGTGTCTTTGGAAGACGTATTCATGTGAGAAATAGCTTAAAATAATCAGTGGACTATAAAAATTTTGAAAGTCAATTTTTTTACTTCCAATAGTTTTTTTTGGAAAGGAATCATAATGTAAGAAACGGTTTGTTTTAAACCATTACCTATTTATTATTTTATTATATTTAATATATATTTGTACATCCCTACCGGATGTCTTTTTTATCTCCTCTACCAAAGGTTGCCTGGAAGAGATCGCTGTTTTAGCGATAAGACCACCTTTTCTTGTACATTTATAAGTGTTTTGTAAATTTCTAAATTTTGTATTTTTATTGATGTACAATAAAAAATATTCTATCTATCTATCTATCCATGCTTAGAGAATTAACCAATCTCTTTTTCTTTTTGATTTTATATAAAAAATAGTTATTTATGAAAGAAATACTAAACTTCATCGTGCTTAAATAATACTAAAATAACTTCAATATTGATAGTATTGTAGGTACACATATTCATATTTGTCTCTTCACGGGCAACTGGCAACGGCCTTATTACATCTTGCCTTAATTCGAAGCAGGTTAAACCTTCCTCATTATGTTTCACTTGTCTGTGATTATGACATGAAATAACCGTGAATACATCATACAATGTTGCGTAACAAATTGTAAAATGAATAAATTACGTTTGCTTAATCCACTGTTTTAATAATAATGTCATAATTTGTAAGTATTTTGAAATTAAAGTTAATTAGGTACTTCATGAAGTTGACAACTGCTCTGGTGTAGTGGTGCTGAATGCGCTATTAACGCCGGCGGTCGCGGGTTCAATTCCCGCTCGGGGCGGATGTTTGTATTTATATAAACATTCGTATTTTATTTATATTTGCGTATTATAAGAATCGAAAGATTGTTAGATTATATTATATTTTCCAATAATAAATAATCATTGTACTATTATCAATATGCACATACATATACATATCAGTTTCTGCAGTTTAACAACTAAGCTAAATGAAACAGTACGAATGTAACTGCAGCAATATGACTGCGCAAAACTACGCAAATAACTCATTATACCGACTGCAGTCAAATAAATAATAAATCAATGTTACACAAAGCCAAACTCGATATAAACTATTCAAAGATGTGTTCCGAAACACAATACAGTTCTAGTTCGAGCTAATGACATTTCAAATTGACATTATTACTCGTCAAACTGTGAAGTCAACTAGTGCTTTTGGTGTCGATTCAAAACATGTCAAATTGTATGACTAACTTCAAGTCACTATTGACAATAAAAAACAGCTATTTGCTTCTCGATATTTAATATTAATTAATACGATTCTTCATAAGCGTGCAAACGTCAAAACGGCCATCATCGCTTGCCGCTAGAATAGTAGCAATGAAGGACTTTTGTCCGTCGAAGTAAATCGTTTAAAAGTGTGTCTCTTGACTCACTCAGTAAATCACATCAGTAAATATTTTATTTCAACGGGAAATTTCCGTGGACATAAATCTTCCGTATATGCACGAATTAAGACTAACAAGCCTACTTGATTGAAGTTCGGAATGAAAAGTAATTTATAAAAATAATAACCTTAAAAATAACCTTAACATATAAAGTGTAATCCTACAAATTGCTTTTTTTCCTACAAATATTTAAAGTCCAACAACGATATAAATTTGTGTCACAACAACACAATATATCATCAATTTAAAATGTCTGACGCGTCAAAATTATATTTCGGAATACAAGCAATTTTTAGCAAATTATACGATTCTCCGAAACGAAATTATCTTAAAGATAATATTTTTCCAACAATAGTAGAAGTCGACCGAAATTCTATAGAAACTGTGACAACGGTAATTGAATTCATTTCTGAAACACTCACGTGTATGTCTTTGCCCCACTTTATTTTGTTTGTACAAGTAAATTAATCCTTATAAAGAGGAAAGTAGAAAACAGCATCCCAAGCATTATTAGCATTGAAACCGAGTTCATATAGCCGTAAATCTTTACTAAAATAAGTAAACCGTTTGTTTATTTGCACAACAAGTTTATTCAACTATACAACTATAAACCTTTTTATGTTAAAAAGTCCATATATTAGGGTAAAGACAATAAAATTGGTAAATTCATTACAAAATCAAATTAAAAATTTAACATCCACAATTTACTTTTCTCTTTCTTCTTATTCATTAAGAACAACAAGACCTAATATGATTCATCTGCTTTAAGCTGTTTTGAATTTATAAAACACTTGATGCCAGTTAATACTATAGAATTAGATCACATTGTGTCAATAAACTACAAACATAAGAGCTGATAGCCCTCAAATATCTAAACAGTACTTCATAAATAATGTTGTCTTAGATTTTCGCGATTGTTACACATTTGAATAAAACTACTTTAAACGGATTTAAATCGCGTATATT
>DVXP01000528.1:0-19735 GCA_018235645.1 Junonia grisea | reverse complement strand
TCCGATAACCCTAATATACTCCACTTTATATGACTCAACTCTACTTCCAGTTCTGTGAGGTGGTGGTCCAGCCGAATATTTTAATATACAAAAGTTATAAATTCAGACAATAAAAATAGTATATTAGTAATAAAGTTAGTACAAACTTATTATAATTGTACATTTGTTTAGACATTACAAGGACAAAAAATCTAATAGTTATATATTCTAGGTCAAGTAAGTCGTGGGACATCCAGCAGATGTGACATCAAAATTTTAAGGAGCTAAGTTAAAGGTACCTAATAGTTTTTACAGGTATTGAGTTCTTCGATAATACTAACTTGTGGTAAAGTTGAGGGTTGTCAAAAGCTACTCAAAGTTTGCCACATTTTGACAGTTTTAGGAAACCTTTTACTACGATGATCAAAAATCAACCAACAGAGTTTTGCATAATAACGATAGTTTTCCAAAAGGTTTTGATCTAATGACATGTTGCATTTTACCAACAAAACATTTAATGGAATTACGTCAACTTATTTTTTACCATTATTTCAATAAAGTAATAACTCTTAAGAGTAAGTACCTAATACTCAAAGTTTATACTTATAGAATGTAATGTCAAGCATAATCGTTTCATTTTATTATCATTACATTAAATTTTATTATAATTGTTCTATTATTTTCTCTTAAAAGCACATAAACATTAAATTGACTAATTATATTAAAAATATTTCTGATGGAATTAGTAAATCACATAAATACATATTGACTATGCCACTCTAAAATTGTTAAAAAATGGAATGTTATTATAAATTGTAGAAAAATAACAAGATCATGATGAATTAGCGTCATAAATACTAAATGTACGTATCACGTGTGGTAGATGACGTGATGATAGATCTCTTAAAAACCGGTTGTTTGATTTGGTTCAATATCAGTTATTAAATATAACATAATAATAAACTAAAGTTTTTGTGATGAGCTGACCCTATTCCGATTGAGTCGTCCTTCTATTGATTTATTTATATTTGTTTTAAAAGTTTTTTGGCTTTAATACATAAAAAGTAACCCAACACTAATTAATTATGTGATTTTTAGCTGGTTTAGTTCTGCCCTGAATTGATAATGGTAGGTATATTACCTTGAATTCGAATTCGCTTTCACATTAAATGAATATACCTAAAAATGGTTGTCAGTAAATTTAAACATACGTAATAGGTATACACAACACGTTAAATACGCTGTAAGTCTCTTACTTAAGCATATAACAAGAGTACGACTATCTCCGTCTAGTCCACTCTTTACACTTAAGAATTCAATTAATCTCCTTGCACCCGCTCCACCGATCACAGATTCGTGACTAGTAATTACTTTTTTTACAGAGATCTACGTAACAGCCCCACACCCAATGTTACCGAAGAATAAGAATAAAACCGATGTAACGGATTCCGAACAATGAACGGATGATACGGCCTTATCTCGCGGTCGAGCCCGAAGGATCATCTCGGCAAACCTATTCGTGGAGTTCCAGGCAATATAATGATATCACGAAGGAAACAAAGGCGATAACTAACAAGCAATAAATTACGAATAAGATTAACTCCTATCATTCATCACTAGGAAATTAATTGTTCCCGGTATCGCCTCGAGATATTTCAATATACAAAAGAATCCCATTTATTTGAACACGGTACCTGCGGACTTCCCTTCATATTTCTGCGGAAATAACAAAGGATCGTGGCGTGACCTCTAGGCGAATGCCGGCCCAGACGCAGCAAGAGGTAAAAAACCGCGGGCACGAGCACGCAAATGAAATCGAAATAACGTAAGTCTGGATCTTGGCAAGGTCTCGGCATAAGATACGGACTTTTGATTAACCATTGTCGGGCGAGGGCCAGTGAAGTCTCTCGGCGGATTCCTTTGATTTTTTTTATCTAAATCTTTGTCGCAAAACTGTTTTTTAAATGACGATTTGATGCAAATAGCTCTCGTGATAGATGACCTCGAAGTAGAAATGCTAAGTTGACGTTAACCAAAATAATTCCCCTTAAGGTACCTAAGAATAAAACAAATATGTTCTAGACAGATTTGGAAGTAATATTTTATTCACAAAAAGAACATTGAATCATGATAGAATTTAAAATTTATGATAATTTATCTGCCCTTCGAAAATTTAATAAATTTCAATTTTGTATATGAAAATTGTACCGACGATACGCGGTTAGGTCATCGTGGTTCATTTTTCGCATTAAAATTCCGATGTCCGAACATGATATAATAATTAATTTCTTTACGATCTTATCGAAGCTTTATATTGCAATATTTAAGCGATCTTTTTGCTAATAATGATACATTGTATTATTATTTAAATACTTAGTTTTATGTTTTAAATAAAAAATTATAGACGAATTTATTTTCAAATTAAAACAATGTGTATAACATTGTCACTGATAAATTAAAATACAATTACATTTATCATAAAAAATCTTATAATTTGAGATTATTATTAATGAGTTTTTGACTGTATTAGGGTTTTCCATCGTTACGCACCCTTTTATTGCTCTACGTTATTTCTTAGAGGGTGTTCATAAGTCACGCTTTTAGTCCACTTTATACACAACGATCACGTAACGATCAAGAGTGTGCTGTAAGATATATTGCTTGTTGCACAAGTGCTATCTTGATTAATGGAGATTAGACTATAATGTCTAAAATATTTTAGAAACAAATACACTCAATTTACAATCAGAAAGGATATCATGGTGATGGCAATCGTTATCTTTGGATCTCCCATCTACGCTTTGTTGGTAGGCTTTTATTTCGGTTGTTCTTGATAAGGTTCACTGTCTCTTTGATCGATTATATCCTCAGATTTAAATTGGATTTCGTAGTCAGTGGCTAATAGAGCAGACTCTAGTAAAATGAAAAAAAATAAGAATAAAAATAAACCTTTGTTGTAGACTTTTCCAATATAGGTATGCCTCCACAAATCCATCTTAATAAATATAATAATATAGGTTAGACTCTTTACCACGCTTATTGTTATTGTGAAAGATTTTATGTTGTTAAAAATTCATAGATGTAACTACATTAATATAAATTGTGTCGTCATCGTATCGTAAGGTTAAAAAAATGTTTAAATCCCAAAAAAGTAGCAAACTTCGTATTCTTAGTAATTATAATACGAAACCGTAGAGTTCACCCCATACACGACACGCGATGAACAGCTTTGTAGAGAAAAATATAAAGCGTTTTTTTAATATAAATACAATAATTTAAAATCTAGACAAAACCTTAACTTTGTGTCTAAAAATTTTATATACGGTCAAAATAATTATTAAATTTAGATAATGTACCGCGCACCGGAATACATAGATGCCGTACACAATACATAATAAAGATAATAAAATAATACAATTTGCCTAAGAAATAATTTACAACAACACATGTGCGTTAATAAAGATAACGGTGTCTGCGGCATCCAGAATTATACATTTACGACAATTACTACAGAAACTTACGTATATTATTTGTAAGTTCGCGATTAAACACGTTAAATTATAAGCCGTTCGTAAAGTTTATGGCTGACCCTTGACAACGCGCAGTGCGTCTAGCGTGCGAGGAGTCGAGGACAAAACATTATATTCCGTGTGTATCGGGCTCGGCGTCCGGCGGGTGGTTTGTTCTCTCGGCCGGCGGTCGACTTACTTCCAACTTCCACTAGTTCGGTACGGGCCCACTCGCGTAGCGGACGCGCCGCACACTGGGATCGGCGCGCGCATCACGAAACCAAAATAAATCGAACATTGTTACACGTGTGTGGGAACTTTGTTTGTGTGGACAGTGACGGACGAAGTGCAAGGGTGTTGTGGTTTTGGCGGGAGAGTCGGAAAGTTGCACGTTCCATGCAACCGATAATATTGCGTTTCGTAATTCCGTGATAACAGTGAGTAACGCTTTTGATTTACTCTCAATTGCAGCTGTTCAATGAAATGTTGATAACGAACCGCGCCTTTCTTATGTTAATTTATGCCTTTTGTTTTGATTTAATGCTAAGCTCTTTCCTTTAGCAGCTGTTGTTCATTTACTTGTTTAAACTTTTCCAGAATGATTTAAAGGTTACATTTAAGTAAACTAAATTTAAGCAACTTATTAAGTTAGTTGTTTTATTTTAGTTTTATAGCTTTATTTGATATCATTGTGTCTTTTTAATTTTCTTTAATTAAAAAAAATACAGAGAGCTTTTAGAGCTTTTTCCAAATAATTTATTATCGAATATTTTTTTCCGAGTATTTCATCGGAATTCAATAACATCACGTTTTGTCATAAAGAAAACGTTTTAAAATACAAAATAAGCTTTAGTGATTGAAGGTGTGCGCAATTCGTTGAACTCTTTCGTATGCAGAACATGCGCTTGCGCAGCGATATTAATATGGGTTGGAGATATAATAGTACATAACTTAAATTCTTTATACCTACAAACATATACCTCTATTATTTATAGTATAATTTATATAATATAAAAATATAGACAACATTTTGTTTTCTTTTGAAAATGGCACATTTAATAATAGAAACGTTGGCACCTCCACTAAATATCAATGAGAGAATCGTGAGCCCTAAAGCCATTAAGCATAATATGAGACTAGAGTATGTATATCGCACTATTAGAGGAAAGTTACGAGCTACCTGAATAGCCAATTACAATAGGGACGCTTCCAAGTTGGAACAGGATCGCTTCCTTAGTTAGAATACGAATGCTTCTTAAGTCGGAATACGTACGCTTCTTAAGTTAGAATAGCAATGCTTCCTAACTTAGGACCTTGCTATTCCTTACCGGTACCCTCTGGCGGTTTGTACGTATTTTCCGAGGCAATTTAGGATAACTGCCCGCACTGATATTTATTCACATTTCAGTGAGATTAAAGTAATTTTATATTTCTGTGCGTTGTTATCCCCTGCTTCCTAAGTTGCTATTGTGAATGGCTGTGATGTTGTTAGTCAATATATCTACTTACATATGAATTTATTCATAAGAAAATTTAACAGCTAATAAAGTAATCATGTTTAAATCGTTAATAACAATTAAGTAATTTGCTAGTTCACACCCGAGCGGTAAGTCTATAATTAAGACGAGCTAAGACCGTAACTAATTCCGTTATGGAAATACAATTTTTATGAATGTCAAAATAAAAGTGTTTTTGGCTTTCAAAGTAAAAATTCAGAAGTTTATTAACGCAAAACAAAATTTCAATTTGAAAATCAACAAAATTTTAAACACATTTCATTTTTGATTTTGGTACTAATATTCTATCTTCATTTGTTATAGTGTGGCATTTTGCGATAGCAACAGATTTGCAAAATTAAACCTCAGCTTTAACCTTATCCCGTTAACAGAAGAGATATTTGCACCGTATTGTACCTATATATTTACAGACATTTATGTTATATATAAACTAAGTTGGTTTGTTTTTTGTTACGCAAAAATCAAGGTCTATAATTTAGCTCTCTCAGGCGAATAGAAAACATAGTAAGTATTATGATAATACACAAAATTTATAAAAATATATGAATGTATAATTAAAGAAATAAGTTTTGTGAAACAGGAAAAGTTGTAAGATGATCAACCAGGCAATAGGTGTCTCTACAAGCGGCGTGCGGTTAAAAAGTAATAAATAAAGGTGAGCCGGTCAACCCTCGCTCTGGTTTTTTTGAATAATTACACTAGATTTATTCCGTTTCTATTGAAAGGAAGTACATCATTATTTAAGTGATTTATATTCTATTAACGTTAAAAAAAATGAACTGCCCATATTACGTGGATGAAAAGGGACACGTGTTTTGGATCTGTCGTTATATACGAGTATATTCATAAGAAAAAAAACTCATTTGAATTTTACACTTTGGTTCGGATTTCCTTGTATGCCTTTAAAAAGGAAATAAATACATAACTATACGGTGACTGGTTTAAACACAAAATTTCAACATCCTACAGATGTTTGTTTCTAGTTATGCGAACTACATCCGTAGGTAGAGATGTCAAAATGAATTCATCAATAATCTGTTCAAGTAAGTAAAAAAATCATATCTATATCATCTTTACAAATCAACATTCATTTCCCACATACAAATTAGACCTATATTAAAATCCTCTTTATTTTTCTACTTACGATTCTGTGGTAAATTTTCTTATTGTGGAAATACGAATTCTGAACACTTAAATATACATAATACAATAGTAACCTTTTTATTTTACGAAATCTAAATAATATCATAAGTTCTGAATGTATAAAAGGTCTGAACCTAACGATCTATGACCAAAACTAAGTCTGGTCAGATGTGGGTCAGTATGTACGTGTTTTACATTATTCATTATATTGGTGCTTGACACAAAATCGTTAGGGCCCGTAGTTGGTGACTCATTAAAGAAATTCGAACTAAACACCGGTTACTTTCTGATATTTTGTACTATACTGATAACTGTGACTCAATATGATTAATGATTATACGATTATGAATTGTGTTTAGAAACAACTATACTGGTTTATTTAAAATTATATTTATTTAGATACAGATAATATTCAGTAAAGAGTAATAAAGTTGAATGAACTATAATGAAAAATAGTAACGATATTTTAATCACGTCTCAACGTAAAGTAATTGCATACTCATGTCTTAGTTAAAGCCAGATAATATGCATCTTTGAATCCAATCTATCGGTGCAAAGGTTTATTTGTTCATATCGAGATACCTTGATAATTTATCGCTAAATCGCTTATTAAAGATTTCGCGGTTGATTCCTCGCCATATATTTCAGACGATTAAAAAACCTCCGGGTCTCTGATTTGTTACATCATTAATCTTACTTAGGGCCGGCGGCCACCGACTACGAGTAACAGCGAAAGTATTATATTGTAAATTAACAAAAAATACAAAAAACTCGTACAATTCTGTGAGATTTATAGTTCAAATTAAGCAATTTGTTCGGATTTTTGTTAACTCTTTTTTGCGCTCTAATTTTAATGACAGCTTTGATAGAAATGATTGCGTCATTTGAAATTTTTCGCTTAGTTTGGAAAGCTTAAGTAATCTATAAAATGTAGATGTAATGTGTTGTATGCTGTTACATAAATCAATGTCTGTGATCTAATGTTAAAAGGTAATACCGACATTTGACGAAACTCTTTTTTCTTGATTTTCAGAAAAGAGCAAAGGCAAGCATTGCAATAAGATTATTGCAATACATCAAATCAAAGCTTAATCCAAGCAAGATTTATAGAAACAGTTAATAATTCTATGAGACAGTAAACTTTACATCAATGCTTTAATGTGTTTTTCTTGACTCGTTGTAAAATAATTTTCTTATTCTATCTCCTAAGGGTGTTCGGTCATATATTATAATTTACTTTTATGCAAGTATTACTCATGTTCATAAATTACAATGGCTGTAATTACGTAAAATCGATACACATATACACGTGTTTGATGTTAACAGTCTGACTAATAGTTCCACTGAAACTGATGCGACTTTCTGTCAATGACTTTCACAGACTTTGCCCTTGACGGACATATGACGTATTAAACACACACCAAATAATCAATGATAGTTCTTTTGATATCAATTTCGTTATTGGAAAGGTTTTATTCTTAATGTATTAATAATTCGTTGTATTAAAAGTGAAGCAGCGAATTTCATTTAATAAAGTGAATTACTTCGTATAAATATTGAGGTTATATTTTTATTTCAGTTATTAATTACTTTAGCACTACTCGTACAATTCAATTTATAGGAATATATATGAGAACTCTACGAGCCTGTTTAATATTTGCTAGCCATTAATAGGTCCTCCTGAGGGGGATATCGGGTTATGTGAGATTGTACTCACTAAAATCCCCAGCGATGGACGCCATCAGCACGGAAAATGGAGAGGCTGCGGGATCGCTTTTACAGCACGATATCTAAATATTGGTGGATAAAAAAGTACCCCTATCCCTTGCTTGCACAGTCGTTTGAGTTTTATTAGATAGATCACTTTATGGAGCCATAGGAGAAGAGGCCTATGCACGGTAGTGGGAAATTTACAGGCCGCTATTTTCCTTTTTTTATGGAGCCATAGTCGCGACAAATAGCTCATAATGTCAAGTACGCGTTATAATTTCATAGTGTTACAATTTCAATTTTAGTCAGTATTACTTCGATAGCATCAAATCATTTCGTAACCTTCACTGTGTGAGTGGTTCGAAGCACGCGAAGATTTGCGTCACAGCTAAACGTATCTTGAATATTTTAGTACAAAATATTGTAAGGATATGAAGTCTTCGTGGAACGACAAATTCGTAAACATTAACGTTAGGCCCTAAGATAATTACGATAAAAAATCGAAATAATATTATATTAACTAATTGTCTTATGGCTTAATTCCGTCTTTTGGATTCGGCCAAAACAAAGTTATATTTAATTGTTATAAATTATTTTATTTGTTTGTAACTTTAAAACCATTTGTCCCCTTTGATGTTAGGTGGAGCCAAACTGTACATTTTTTTGTGTATTATTTTATTTGTTAAGAAATGAAACGAAAATAATTTAAAATTAAGTTATCATTATTTGCTAATATTTTACGACTACGCTCCACAACAAAATTAATTCACTTTAGGAATTGCTTCTTTGTTCTAAAAAGAAGCAGCCAATCACTATAATAAACATGTTTTCTAAAGTATGACCTAAATTTTAACATTATTTTTTATTGTAAAATTGAGGTCATTGAGATTATAAATAATTTTTTTACTACAGAACACGCTTACTTATAAATCTGATCGTTATCGTTTAATTCGTAACAATACATAGCAAAAAAGCAATAATAATTATGAAAAGTATAGGATATAGAAAAGACAAACAGGTACATAAGTACATATGTATTAGGCAATATAGATGTCACATCTATCAATAATAATACATAAGGAAAACTCATCTGTCATCCCTGTGACCTAACAGGTCTTCTGTCCGTTACTTCGTTTCCTGTTTAGGTATTTTTTTTCAAAAGGCTTGTTTGAAATATTACTGTTTTAAAATCAGCGAGCTTCGTAAGAGCTTATCAACTGTGAAATCGATAGCTCTGTTTTTGCCGACGATAGACGATACGACGTTCTTGAGGTACGCAATGAAAATACAATCCGAGGAATATAAGTGCAAAGGGCCATTCGTGTTATATTGTGCAATAAAGATATCATGTGAGCTTGACTTTTAGTATTAAACGAATAAAATCAAATATATGAGTTATAAAAACATGATGTTTTATTCAAATTGATTTAGAATTTAATTTGGTGGAGAGTTATAATTTACTAAGAAATGTTTTTCGCTTTAACTAGAACTAATTCCGGTCATAAAGTACAAGCGCCAATTTCAAACTTTTCTATTTACAGTCCAGAGTCTACCTTATTAGGTACTTGTGACCCATTAAGTACTTCGATTATCTGTGTTAAGTAGTTCGCAAAATTCACGTCTCAGATCTGTTGCAACCATTGTCTCCAATCGACCCAAGCGTTTTATTACGAAATATTATCCTAGTAGATTTCTCTGATTCGTTGGCGAGTTTTTGTCAATGTCAAAACTGTATTACGTGGGCAGTAATGTCTGCGGCACAAAAGGCTTTTGTGGAAACGTCCTAGGTCATTAATGGCTGGATTATACTTTTACGTCATTGCCCATGAATAATGTAGGGACATTTATGGGTTCGGCGAAATGGTCTCAGTCTTGCGTATTGAAAAGCGGTTACTTCCGTATAAATGTGAATATGTAGCACGTTTATTAGAATAATTTTCTTCAAGAATCTTTGATATGTAATGGAATTTTGACATGATTTGTCATAAAATTATCTTATCTTATTTTATTTATTTGAGTTAAAATAATTAAAATTGGATAAAACCTACAAAAAACAGAGTACTTTAAAATTTTACGCGGAATTAATTCTCATAATTGTAAAAGGATTCATTATTCCACCTTACTTTGAATTAAGAAGAATCTGCCTCACTACAAGTGACCAAATAAAATTATCACATTTATACCCACTGCTATTAAACAATCCAAGCTTTAGCCGATAATATCCCTTCGTTATCAGCAGTGGCGCGAGCGGCGAGCGTTGCCCGAATTGACATTTAATTATCAGAGCAACTACTGGAATGAAGAACACGTACTTACTCTCAAGATACGCACGATACTAGTAAAATACGCAATATATCTTGCGAATAAAGTGCTGCATGGTATATGGAATGAATTCTGGGTTAAACGCTTTTATCTACTCTGCCTTAATTAAATGTTTAGTATGTAACAAATTAGATTATGTTACTGCCATGCATCTATATTAATTAGTAGTAGTAATTATATACATTTTTGAACCAGTTTTCTTTACTTTTATGATATCTTTATGTTTTATAATTAGATTCTAAATAAAAAAAAACACGTTAATATTTAGTATGATTATAAAGTACAAATTATTATGTAGGTGTATCTAATTACCTCTTTATATATGTTGACTTGCCACAAGATATAAAAGTTTTATCACATATTAAAACTGGAAATTTATACAGTAGATACGAGCTCTAAGATTTCGCTTTAAATTTGAAATCAATTTAGGAAAGGATGCCTTACCTTAACCATACGTAAATTGTGGATATCGATTGCAAGAGAAACATGCAAAATATCCTAACGTATTTTAAAAATTTCAACGGCAACGTTTCCACGACGTGTTACGCAAGTTCAATCTTTCCTTCATTTGCTTTGAATCATTCAGGAAAAGCATCTTCCATTAGGCCGGCTACGACATAACCGGCCATATATGAAAAGTTATTTAGCCGCGTAACATCCTCCAGCTAAAAAAGTCTCTATTTCTAATGAAATAAGGATTAAGAAACCCGACTGCCCGAGTGGACAGGATAACTCATTCATATATCCATAAATGGAAAACTAGAAATATTGCCGCCGGCGTAAAACAACTCGATAAATGCGAACTGCATCATAAGTTTCATAAAAAGTGATCAGTATATTCTTGAGTTGAGCAAGCCTCGAGTACTGCGTTGCGCAAAACTTCATCTCAAAAATGATTAAGATTGAATTCACTTTTGCACATACCACACCGCTGCTTAAATTTTATAACAGTTCTTGCGGTAAAAACAAATGTATCCATGTAGGTATAAATTTTTTCTTAACTTAACTTATTTGAGTGTGCAGTGTACATATTTATATTCAAGAATTAAAATTTTAATATGTATTAGTAATAGAATATCATAACGTTCATAATCTAATTTGGTTTCTATTTTTAATATTATTTCGGCAGTAAAAAAATAATTTACAATGACACTCTTACTACTTACCCATAACAAATTAATAAATACATCGTCGGTAAAATTTATATCACTATCGGGAACCTATCTTAATTAACAACTTCGTTTATAGAATTAACATAAATCTAAGAAGATTAATGCATTTCCTAACAGCATGTGTCAATAGATTTTCGGACGCTACAGTATCGATAACGACGTGGTATCGTGGAGGTCAGCCAAGCCATAATTACAAGGGAGTTACTGTCGAGACAAGCTGTTCCAGACCCAGAGCATTTGTCATCTAAATTTTATATAAACTGCAACAAATTTGTCGTCCCGATAACTTAAAGATCGACGCTTACAATCTGAGCATAAACCGTAAAACTATTTGTAAATAAAGCGTTATCTACGTTAATAAATATTGTGTAAGGCAGTTACAGTTTCCATACAGCTCTTAGGGCTAGATTAAATCAATATTGTAGCTTAACATTACTTTAACGTTAACATTTAAAACATCGAATTTAAATTGTACATAATACGTAGGTACTGTTTTAAAACATAGTACATACATAGATGCAGTAATCGACTTTCATATCGACGTAATGGGAAGTAAGTTCTGGGACACACAACACGATATATTTTATTGTACGTCCACAGTCATGTCGCGAACAAAGAGAATAGAAAACAATATAGACCGATCTCAATTCGTGACCGAGACAAAATACCTAATAGCATACCTATATTCCAGGCAATATGTCACAGTACAGGATCAGATAGCATGTCGCGATGGCAATAACGGTCAGCGTCGGTACAAGGGATTTATCGCTTTCAGAGTAGATAATAATTGTTTTCTCGATATCGGTCGCAGTGAATCGTGGGCGCAGTGAATAGGCGACTCGTCCACGGTGTCGCGTCACTTGAAACTTTTGGATGGATTCAGTCGAGTTGAGAAACAATTGATATGCAGATTAGTGAAATTTATTGATAGTTAGATTATAAACTAGGCTTTTATTGGGATACAAATGTTAATAACATTGATAGACTGCAAGTTCTAGTTACGTCATAATGATTAAAAAACAAATTAAATCAACAAAAGAAGTGATAGTAAATCAAAGATAACTAATAAATAAGAAAATGTCTATTATACCGTATGTGAAAACCTTTTAAGCGACATGTTCAGTAACTTATAAATCGTAGCAAAATTGCGAAGTCAAAACCGAGATCGCAAGTGTTTTTTCGAATAAAATGTTAAGTCGTGGTACTTAACATTCAAGAAAAAACTTTATAAAGAAATAGCTTTTTCAATTTCAGCGTCTGGAACTGAGAAACTTACATACACTCCCTTTCCTTAAGTTCTTTGAAGGCGTGTTTTATTTAAATTCAATTTGACTAAAAGTCTTCTGAATTCGCCGTGCACACGTAATTTCGCCTTAAACTGTGTTATCTCGCCCAGCCATCTCTCTTATGCAAATATCTCCAACGGTAACTATAAACAATTTTAAGAAATTGTCCATATCTGGTTTACGTACAGATGTGCAGTGGACTTGTTAAGATAAATCATCTTTCTGAGATCTGCATACGGAAGTAGTCTATGAATTGCTGGCCTAAATCATAGGCTTATTCTGTTATTATATTGTTAGGATTATGACAAAGGTTATTTAGAATTATTTCCAATAAACCGTTTTCTTTGTTCTAGTGAAATGTGAATATGAGTATAGATAGTAGTAGTAGTAGTAGCAGTAGTAGTTTTTAGTGCCGCTAATCCATTCGTGCGTGGATGTATTAAAATACAAGAATTAATGGAACAATAAATATTGTATAAAATATTAGGTGCTTGGATTGAAATATTCAAAAGTATATTATAGTCGAAGATTATACAAAATAAATAGAAACTTTGTAGCAGACCTAAAAATAAATAAAATAGGATGTCCTGTGACAAGAATCCGGTAAAACACGTAAAACAAACAGATGTCAAACAGCCGTATCGTTTAGACAAATATTTGAGGCTTCGAAACTACGATCATTTAGCACAGTAGCTAGTGACAGTGGCTGCACCAAAAACGAGTGGTTTGATAGTAATTGAAAATAAATCAATTATTAACAGCCATATTTCTCACTATCAAGTATAATTATTTCTACGATAAAATAACGTTTCGAAATTATATTTGGTGCACGCTATGCCCAATAACACTATGGTTAAGGCTTTTACTTTTCTTTGATTTAAATGCAGATAGTTTAATCAAGGAATACAAGGGTTTTCCAAGCACTACGAGTTATACATAAAACAGCACTACAGTATAATCGGCGGACCACTAAGCACAGTTCGTTGTTTACAATTCTGGCCGGTTACGTGAGTGAAATAAAAATTCGAAATGTCGTCAAACCTGTTGTGACGCAACCTCATTGATACGGATTAATTACAATCGTAAAAACGAAAATCTTAATATATACACGACCACGTAGAATCACAGGGTCTGATTTGCATAGTTCCCGGTATAGCCTTATTGTTCGTGTGTGGTCTTCGTCGCCATGGTTACGCTATCGTGGAACGACCGATCTTGCCCGATGGACGGCTAACGCTAATTGTAGAACAGAAGAAACTGAAGACTTCTAAATGTCACCGGTTGACCGTTAGCCTCATTTCCTATCTACTCAATACAATTAACAGCCCCTTAATTACATAGGTCGAGACCCCGATCTGATTAAGTGGACGCCAATCGATAAAGATTAGCGTTAAGATTGTGCGTTAAAGAAAGATATTTTCATTTTATTGTTATAGACGTTATTTACAAATACACATTATTTACAATACAAATTTTTAAATGTTTAATGAGGTCCGTAGTAATATTAAGGTCTTACATTATAATATCTAAAAACACGTACCTATTACGTAAGCAAATAATTAAAAATATAATTAATTACTTTATTCAAATTTAGTTTAATCAATGTTTATGAATGACCTTATTAAATAAATATTTGTGTCACGTTGTTATTACATAAAACAAGTAACCCACTAAAAAGGTTTTATAACAACGGCACAACAAATAATTCTAGTAAAAAGTAATGTATGAAATACATTTTGTTTTTCCGAGCTTCGTGAAAATTAAGACAAATTAATTAAAACGTCAGAAGCACGGAGGGAAATATAACAATCACTTCATAATTAATTTTTGTATTATTACATTAAAGAAATGGGAAGTTTATTTAATTTTATAGTAAAATATAAACATTTTGCTTTAATTTGTTTCAGGTAATTTTATTTTGATTTTATATTTTACATACTTTAAATTATTAAAATTGTAGTTTAATGAAAAATATCTGCTTATAAAATGTGTCTTAAATAATATTATTTAAAACACATTTGATGAGCAGACATTTTACATAGGCTTTACCCAAGTCAATTATTTATTTTATCGAAAATATGTCGAAATTAAAGAAAAAAAGAATATTTGATATAAAACTTAAATTAATAATAACTAACCTATAAATTATTCCGATAAAGCAAGAATGATAAATCACTTACGAACAAATGAAATTATATACTTTTACTTTAAAATGAAATAAATTTTACTGTCAAACAACCAGTAGTATAACTAAGGCAGGCCTCACCTATTTAAATCGGTTCAAGTTAAATTTAGTAGTCAAATCCGGTTAATTATTACGACTGGTTTATAATTAAATCTAGCCTTATGACCCGAATAGTGGTAATACCACACAAAATCACGCAACCAAAGGTTCGGGTGAGTACACACATTGTAAATCTTATATTCAAATAGAACGGTCGATTGAAACCGAATTTATTATCATATCAAGTTTGTTCACGGTAAATAATTGGATAACTTAATCTCCCTGCCAAAACCTCTTACTTGTATGACGCAAATACGATGTAATGTTAGTATGAGAAATTTAAATGGAACTCGGAAGAAAATGTTTTGTCCTCATTCTGAGGTAGTTGTCGAGATAATTGTCGAAAACTGTCTCTATCGAAATATGTAACAAAATTAATGTGTAAAACACATAACATGTGTTCCGACATACATCATTTTCCATACCAGAATACTTGTTAAATATAATGGAACATAGATTTAGTATTTTTTCATCGGATGCAACATAGATGCAAATACCTCACACTTGACTTTTTTATAGGATAGGGATCAAACGAGCTGATCACCTGATGGTAAGTGAATAATGCCGCCTGTGGATATTTGCAACACCAGCGGATGCTAAATTATATCGCGAAAGTCACCCCATATTTTAATATCTACACCAATAAATACTGATTTTAAGAAATATAGAAATGAATCACTCTACCTACTGAAAATTATAGTTAAATCCTAGTGTCATAGGTAAAACGTTTTTAGGTCGCTACAACTAATTAAACGGGCGTTGTTCACGCAAAATACCGGTAGTTCGTTGTAAAGTACAGCTTGTGATTACCGGTTCGTGTTGAAAAAAAACTTTATCGTAGCCGTATTACACTTTAGTATAACTGGGTCACTTATATCGTCCTATTTTGTTCTAACTATTACCCATTTTATATGTAATACACGAAAATTTTACCGAAATAGCCATTAAGTTTGACTCAAAGGGTAAAGTGATTTGTTTTCTGATAACCCTTGATGAGATTTTTTGTGTAGGTCACCATACCTACCTACTTAGGGTTTTATTGTTTGAAGGTTACTATAATTGTATTTAATGTGTGTCGTAATTATAATACGTATATAAGTTCGTTATAGGTCCATATATTGTAGCGATAGATAGCGAGACCTACTTCACTATTGTAATCAGTATAACATATTCTATATCGAACCTCCAGAGAAGAAATGTTTAGAAAAAACAAGACACATATCACGACAAACATCAGAAAAGGAGATGCAACATTTCAAACCACATGGCTGGCATTGTTTCCCATAACATATTAAACATATTAAAGACACGGACTATGGAATCGTTCAGAGCCAACCACAACTCTAGCTATGACATTATTTTAAAAAATCAATAAAATAACTAAGCCATACAAAACAGCCATAAATTGTCGATATATCCCGCAAATGTTCCGCCGCTGTCACGCTAGCCAATACCTAGTTAATATTAATTAAAATGCGCATATTCCAGTGTAATAAAACTATATCGATTGATTAATGATCGCTCTCTGAATTCACTCGGCTGCGCGTATCATCTCTCAGGCCTGTCAAAACTTCACGCTACCGGCGACCTTTTCGGTTGGCCTGTGACGCTTGCGTGTTAACGAGCTCGATACTGATTGGATGAATTGACTTGAAATGGTTTTAGTTATTAAGTGAATCGAACGAAAAATAACGGTCAATTTAATATATATCAAGCTACTTTTCATATTAATTCTCTTATTTTGCAGTTGTTGTTATAAGAGCTAAAAGAGATCATATTTATATAAAAATATCGTCGAAATCAATAAGATAGTAGGGGTTACCCTCATCCTCTTAACAATTAGTAAAGAACTGATGATCTTCGAACATCTGAACAGGTCTACATAAATGATATTTAAACCTTTCAAACAAAAACGCATCTAAATTGATTCATTCTTATTCATTCAAAAGCTATGATGGCACACAAAGATACACACTTTGAACTTAACGCCCTACGTTTTTGCATTGGGGGTAAAACAATATATGCATGTAGATATCATAATTATTAGAATTTGTGATAACAACCTTTATTGCCGTAATCACAAAGCCTTTAGGTTTCATCATTACATACTTCCAAGAAAAAATAAAAAATAAAATTAAGTAGTGTCGTTATGAACGCAATAAGCGAAAACTACATCGAAATTATGTTATTAATTTGACATTAGGTGCTCCGAGTACTGACATTAACATAATTACAATGCATTTGATTTATATGATTACCAATCATTTGGAAGCTTTGTTATTGTTTATTGCAAATCTTTAATATTAATTATTTTTAGTTATGTGGCTAAATAGATACATAAATGTATCACGTGGTAGAGATATCCAATCTTATACCACATAACAAAATAAGAATTTGCACACCATGTATGCTCTGCCCGATAAGTTTTTTGGACGATATCCATCATTATATTAATATGATTTTCTAATTAAAGACTTTTATTATTACTGGATTCCTTCCTAAGTAATATATTAGGTTCGTTTAATAAAGTAAGAAGCATATTGCAAAATTTTGAGACTTATTACACAACACGCTCCGAGATTTCGCAATATCTCGACTTACCTGCCTCAGTCATAAGCTCTTTTATTTTTATTCCCATAGGTGATTCCGAATGCAATTTAAGCTTGTCCGCAACAAATCCTTAATAAAAACCTGACAGACAGTTTTGGGTTATGGGTACCAAGAACTGTAGACTATTTTAATATATTAAAAAGAATACGACTGCGAACCTGATTAAAACATTTAAAAGATCATCGATTTTATTTTGTAATATCTTCTGATGGTCTAACATTTCTTTTGTTTTTAGGAAATATTTGTTCGATTTAATATTACAACCTTCTTCTTCGTAGTTTATGTAGATTTTCGCACAAAGCATCCTTAAGCTGTCTTCTAATTGCATTTCAATTATCGACGCCAGTATTGGTGGTTGACTGATACGGTGAAATAATACAGATTTAATTTCTACGCGTATATTAATTGCAAATTTATTGACCAGAATTTTACTATGACTAAATGTAGTAAATTTTCTGTTACACTGTTTTCGCTATTCAAAACATTCATCGACTTAAACTTTTTCCTCCCAACACCAGGATGCTAACAAACGCTTAATTGAATATAGTCAAACGAACCTACTCCCAATACGTTATCAGCGAGCAAACCGAACTAGAATTATTTGTGCCAATGACTTGATAATACCGTATTGTTTAACCGAGCCTCGGTTTAATTAACATGCCAAGTTATCTGGATGTAGCCTTAAACGTGGAACTTTTAATCAGAAGGGCTGGGACTCGCTAATTTACATAGTTTAACAATTCGCCACGTTCTTTCTAAGGATTTTACATCAAGATATTTGTAACGGGAATGTCAATCGGATAGGAGGTACTTGGTAAGACCTCGGGTCAGTTTACGCAAATTAACTGATTACAGGGGTCACGTGACTACACGTGTGATGTGTTTAGATGCTTTTAATGGAATTTTATAGTTCAGTAATTACAGGCTTATTTTCAGGTTTTTTACGCGTCATGGTCAAACTCCAGAAACTGGTTCTATACCTATACCATATGATAGGGATATAAATTAAGAATACATATGGTTCCAACTATCTTAGTAAATTATAAAAAGAAAAAAGGTCCCCGACGAATTAAGTATGTCCTTCTTTTTTAATCTGTTAAACATTAATAGAAATTAGCATAAAATTTCACTCTTTTAGTCCAACCGCTGAAATGTCTGTGGGTTGTTGTTGTATGTTAAAATTTTATTGAGCACTTTACAAATCTTACATAACCTTATCAAGTCTATAAAGATGAGATTCTTATCCGTCTGATAGAACTTATCAAACACTCCATAAAGATAGACCGATATTCAACAATGGTGTGGTCGACATTACGGAGTGCGATCGTTAAAAACTCCTGGTGGCCGGTCCGTCACACGTTTTTATGACTTCGTATTTGTACAGATAGCAACGTAGGTTTTGAAATAGAACAATAAGGGGACTAGCAATTTATATCTAATATATTTGCCTCTGTTGTATGTACTTTTTTCGGGTGTTTTGAATATAGGTACTCTATTTTGTCAGGGAATGTTAGGGATTCACCAATACAACTTGCATGTGACATTAAACATAATTGTACATACCAGCAGCCGGGACTTTTGTAAACAGGAATATTTTTTATTTAATTTAATTGATATTAAAGGTATCGTTATTTGATAAACAATCACTTTGATAAAAAATTTCAAATTTTTTTTTTTTTTTTTATCATTTATTGTCACATTTTGGTTTCTTTTAGGTATTATGTTTATAGTTAGTTACATATTTGTAAATTATAAGTAAAAGAATTTTCAATACTAATGTTAAAAACATTTCTGTTCAAGCCGCGACCGCCAAGCGACCTAGAGGCTAATTTTTTGCCGCCTGTATAATGTATATGTCTTTAAATTATACGGTAAACCGGTTCAGTTTACTTTTTCAATTATTCCATTCATCGGTTCAAGTTCGAAATTCCTTTAGTATATGTTTTATTGTGTCTTGCCGGATGTGGACGTACTCGTTTGAGGTCGCTTGTATTCATTTCATTTATGAGTGTATTTATAGGTTCAAGAATATAGGTTTTTTCATTATCTTGATAAAATTATATATTCCTAGTATTTTATTACTTATTTAATATAATATGACTACATATTGTGTATCCGAGTGTAGGTACTTGATACTTGATGATGGGCTCCATTTTCCGCACTTAGACTCAAAGACGGTCCATTGTGCGTACTGGTTTAAAAG
>DVXP01000527.1:0-19752 GCA_018235645.1 Junonia grisea | reverse complement strand
TGAAATTGTCATGAAAAATTAGACTAATATCATGTATCATAACCCAATCATCCAAAATGCTGTTGACCAGTGTAATAATATTTTCATTTTACTTTAATAAACATCAAATGGCATACAAAAATTAAGCGAACTGTTCGAACTAGGTCAAAGCGATAAACAAATTCCATTCAGGAGAAAATGCTAAAAAGATTAAGATCTAAGCTATTGTCATCCACGTATTAAACGCTTGACGTCAAACACCAACCTAAACACAACTTCGATATACATATACATATAGATATTTCGTATTTGTATCGTGGGGTACTTGAGTAGTCGCGATTATCGATCTAGATTCAAAGCTTCGGCGATAACATGAGAAGTAACAATGTATTTTCATCAAACTTCTTTCTATTTAAAAGCATATACTTTCAAGTTGTTCTCAGCAAATTAGTTCATCACGAGTATCTGCTAGTTTGTGTCTTTCTGTCTGCCTATCCACAGCTTACCTCTTAATGCTAGAAAACTGTAATTTGACAAGACACAATGTTTTTATATATTAGCGTGATTAATGGCGACAGTAACCATGAAGGAATACAATCGACAAGCTACCAAAATCAAACGAAAAAACATAAAAACAAAACATTTTAGCATGTCAGTATAATCCATTCACATTATGAGAAAATAATTACCGACTATTAGCACATAAACTATTTTTTAATTGTTGAAATATCATTACATTTTCCGTCAGCTACAAAATTGCGATGCTTTCAAAATGATTACAGAAATCTCGCAGAGCATGCCTGCGTGTACTTGTTAAATGTTACGTAACAAACTGGTTTCGTTGTTGAAACAACAGCGTGAAGTGTTTAATTTAATATACGGACATTATTTAATATATTATATACACATATTATATCTTATACATATAAATATCATAAAATGTCGTGTCATTGCGCTTGTGATCGCAATTCTCCTCGACCGATTTTTATAAATTTACCATATATACATTTGGTACAATAGTTAGGTCGTTTTTCATGCTGCTAGGTGATCAGGGTGTCCCTATCCAGAAAATTTAGAGTGAAATCGCGAAGGGCAGCTAGTAAAGTAGATACTTAAAGCTATTTTAAATATGTGCACAGTCCCATCTAATGGGACGTAGTTACTATCGCCTATGGACACCAGTTACATCGTGGGAACTTCAACTACTGCCATCGGATTATAGGTAAAACTAAAAACACTTGAAAGTCCGCAAGAAAGAGTAGCGTGAAGATAACGTTGGATGCAAGCCAGGCCACCAAGTGGTGAGGATGATACCGATTCTCATGGTGAAGAATGTGATGATAAAAAACATGACAGTGTTGATGATGACGAAAAATTATCAACATTACACTCCTCACTATGCTAGAGGTAAAAATGCACAGAGCCATCATAGCTCCATACAATTTTCTGAAGTAGTGAGTTTTCGATCGTAAAATTCGTAGAAATTTTTACTTGTTTGAACGCATGAATCGCATGATATATCGGTTCTATTAAACATATTTTTACTTTAGATAGGTTATATACTTACTTAAGTCAAGTTGTTTGGCAAGTACCTACCAAAAAAACCACTCAAAGGCGCAAGTCACATCCAACATTTACACTGTATCTCATAACTTCGAATAGAGTAGCTGTGATTGGTTACTGATTACGATAAATACGTGTCTGTGGCGATTTTTGCATAATCAATTATAAACAAGACACACTTTTTTCAATCAAATTAACAACAATGTTAAGTATCCCTATTTATCAGATCTGCTGAAGTATATACATTATGATTAAGAAACCACATTAGGAACCTAAGCAGTAGGTTCCTAATGTGGTGTCTTATAGCCTAACAGTCTTTAAAAAATATTATTAAATAGCCATCCAAAAAAATAAAATTTTGGAATACTTAAATAAATTAATACTTAAGTAGATTATTATAATACAAGAAGTAATTAAAAATATTTTCTTAGCTTTATATTGGCAAAGAAATATAACAAATGAATCATCTGATAAACAATCTATTTCAACATTTCAACATAATTAATTAATAATATTAAGTAATCAAGTAATTAAACTGCAGTTAATTTTTACAGCCCTGTTGGCTTCTTACTTCCTAATGGGCTAATAACATATTTATTCATTTAACTTATGAACCTCCATTTATTATTTAGCTATAATACCTAATAACATTAAAACACACACATAATTTAACTGAAAATTTGTGTAAATAGAAGGTTTAGTCACATTGTCCTCATTAATTTAATTAGTACCTGAGTGTCAACAAATTCTTAGAACAAAAATTACTTTAAAGAACCTTTTAATTTCTGGAAATATACAGAGTCAGAGTTGTAATTTTATTACTAGATGGGTACCTAATGGAATTACCCAGCTACAATCAAAATTCAGCAGAAACTTGCATCATTTCATTATTTTAATTTTCAAAAACAGTTATTGTTTAATGTTCCTTTTCATTTATTATGTTATAACTTTTATAGAGAGCACCTTTATAATTTGCTGTTTGCTTTAAAGTTTCTGGTTAAATGTAATGGAGTCATTTTATTTCATACTTTGTTATTTAGTTTAGATTGTAAAGTGTGTTAATAAATTAATAAAAAAATATTTCTCAACATTCACCTATGTTTATATAGAGAAGTCTCATTCAAAATTTTACATTTTTAATTCTACTTATCAATTACTTTGTCAGTCAATATTCACATTTTATTAAGTAAGCCTTATGTATCTCGCAATTTTCCAGCAGTAAATTCAAAACTAGTCAGTTTGAAGTACTTTTATTTACTACTTCACATCAATTAGCAAGATATTGTAAAGTATAAAACCTCCTTTGATAAGTGTGCTATTACACAAATAAAATTTTTCAAATACAATAGGTAGCAGATTCAATATTCCTCCCTCACATTACAAACGGAAAAATAAGTTTGTTTATCTATTTGCTCACATCGGAACTTCTTAACCGATTGCCATGAAATTTTTCATATGTTAAGTTAAAAGCCCAGATTAAATGAAGGGTACAGGCAAAGTACAGGGAATGTCCAAAAAAGTAAATCCTGAGAAAAATGCAATTGAAATTTCAAAATTGATATAATTTGTATGAGGATTGTAAAGTTAAAACATATTTTTGATTTGATATTCCTAAGGAGTTTTTCAAAAATCCTGTCCTTAGAAATAAAAGTCCTATACATATAGACATCTATATGCTATCACTACAAAAATTAAAAATATAAAAATTATGACAATCCCTGTTCTTTGCGTGTACCCTTCAAATAATATAGGATATTTTTATATCATGAAAATGAGCTGTTCTCCCAGTATTTTATACCTACAATATACAACATCCATTTGGGCTAAGGTGCAGGCTCAAGTTAGTTCATTTATGATACTTTCAATAAGCAAGAATTTGACTTACCCACAATCCACCAAGTCCTGTCTTAGTATACTGTGCCTCGATATCCCGGAGGTGCGTCACATGTTTCAGCTGAGTGTATACAAGCAGCAGAATGCCTTGCAATCTTATACTCTTGGCCACTATAAAGCCTTGTTTGCACAGGATATTATTGAACATTGACGTCCATTGGTCGGTGAATAGACTGTCCATTATCATGTTCTGTGGCTGAGATTTCACTTCTTGCAAGCTAAAATATTGTATTTGATTTAATTAAGGAAAAATGTTGATATAGGTCTGTGATAATTGCTTGGTTTATTATAAGTTCTCAAAGTATTAAGAGTAGGTTTATGTTTACAATTTACCTCCTAATTGGTGATAGAGGAAAATATTACATAGAGACTTATGTTGTAAGAGATTGTTATTTTTTAATTTAATTAAGAGTAAATAAATAGTCGACTATTTAATTGCCTTATTAATTGAGTATCAAAATACAGTAGAGCTAGTTAAATAATGTCTTAAGTTCTTTACTCTTTCTATTTTTAAAGATTTAACGCTAAACTGTAATGATTTTCTTTACTTCTAACAACTCCTATTTATTTTCAGGAATTCTAAGCCAACCCGATTTGGTAGCTAATTCAAAAATAAAAATAAAATAATATATCATACCCAATAACATAAAAATCTGGTAAAGGCTTGTTTTTATTGAACTGGGATGGAAAGTCCAGTAATGAGTTGAGGTCTTGACCTGGAGACCTAGTTGCAACATTCCAGGTCACGAAATAAAATCTGTCAAAAATTATATGCAATTAATACATGTACACCCCTGTATCACAGTGGAAAAGATTACTATCACGATAAAAATTGATTGTTTGATTAAACATTTACTCACCTGAGGGTATCCATTATTCTATATTTGATTTAGCCACGATTTTGCGTAAAAATAAGGCTGTTATTTTTTATTAAAATAACAAATCTTTTAAAGAAATTCACAGGTGAAAGATATGATAGTAACAACATAAAAACACATTCAACATCGTCACAGCAACAAATAGAACTAACGGATTTACAAATTGATTTGATTATGTTGACGTTTATTATGACATTTGGATTTTGGACATTCATTCAGTGCACAGGATATTAATAAAAAGCCATAAAGCTTAACGCTGAGTCCACATGATAGCAGTTTTTGAGTTTTATCGATGGCGGCGGCGACTTGTCGAATTCATTGATTGATGTTGAATCAAGTAGTCCTCATAGAAGTGACTTACCTTGTATGTCTATGTGGTAGATAATGTATCTATAAAAAACACTTTAAATGTTCACTAACTTTAAATAGCCTTCAAAAACTAATTATTTCAAGTTAGTTGCAGTAGATAGATACATTTTTTTACTGCTTGTAAAGCTATTGGTTTAATGCAAATTTTATATGATTTATTTAACCTATTTAATATCTATATCCAGATATCTACATACACGTTAGATATCTAATATCTACATCAAAACAAAATGGTCGGTATTCACGGCAGCGACTTCTCTGCGACTTTCATGAGTGCACATTACAGCAGCTTATTAATACTTATTTCATATTAATTATTAATCTAAATCGTTGATAAATAATATGGTGTACTTTGCATTTAATACATTGAAAAAATAAATGAATATAATATTAGACTTAATTGGTGATGAGCAGATTTCCTAGCGGCGCGGCGTCTCGCAGAACTAGCGTAAAGCAGATACTGTCAAGTGCCAAGTGTCAGATACTTTTTAAACATGGGTTAAATATCGAAACAAAGCCACTAAATTAAGAACTAACAAACTAAATTTGGAATTTGATTACTACAAAGCAATTATAAACGTCTGTTAGTTTTAGAAATAATATCAATACCTACTATTTAAAATTTCAATCTATTTTCAATCTCACGAAGAGATCTTATAGTATTTTCGACTACCTTGTAAGTGTCCAACAATGAAATCATATCACAGATTGTTTTAAAAACAATCAAATGATAAACTCAGGTTGTTTTCTACATATTTGTTCGTAAAATATCTGTCACTTCTGTCCTATACTAGTTCCGCAAACCGTCACTAGGAAAATTTTATCGCCACCAATAGCTGATAAAGCTAAAAAATACTGTAAAATATAGGTCACGGTCGTGAGTCGCCAGCGACATTTCAGATTTGCAGCGACTAAAATCGCTGTATCACCAGCGATTGTTTAGACGTGACTTTTTACAGCGACTTGAGTCACCGTCGACTAAAGTCACTGTCGTGTATACCAACCTTAAGACTGAATGACTTATGCTTTAGCCTATATCGAATAGACTGAAGGCTGAACTCTGGTCTCTGAATGAAATAAGAAATTAGGGATGTCGATTCTTACCGTAAAAGATCGATTTTTAAATCGATTCGAATCGTGACCTGATGAATCGATCCAGGTAAAAATCGTCATCTAAAAGATCGATTCCCAAAAAATCGATCTTTTTCCAAATTTTCTATTATTCAATTTTATAAAAAACAAGATGAATATTATAATTAACGATCTTTAATCAGTAAAGTCAGGACTTCGATAATAACAATTATATTTTATACTACCATATCAAAGTATCAGAACAGATAGAAACGAGACATTTATTTTCAAAATATTTCCAAGTTTTAGGTTACAAAGCAAATAGATAATTTAGCTTTATAGTTCCCAATGCTTAATATTTAAACTTTTTAAAAACAACAGTCTGTCAAGTCTATTGGGATCCAAGCGGTTCCGCTCATCACTTGCGATGTTTCCGGCAATTGAAAAAAGGTGCTCACAAGGGACAGATAATCTCATAATACACATAATGATGATGCAATAATAGCACAGACTGCACAGATACAAAAAGTTATTTTTCTATTGAAGTGAAGTGATGAAAAGGACACTAAATACCCAGCCATCGCGTGAGTTTTTGAGTAATTAACTGGCAGTACTCTTGTATGGTTAATACAAATACATAAATAAAAAAAATCGAATGTCGATTTAATAGGGTGGTGTATCGATCCAATGAATCGATCCAGTACTACATATCGATTTAAAAGATCGATTTTCTTGTCTCGAAATATCGATCTTTCGATTAATCGATCTCAGATCGCCATCCCTATAAGAAATGTCAGTTTTATAAACAGGCAGATTTCTGTTGGCGGCAAAACTTTACCGTATTATAAAGTTGTATTGTTTATTTATTCCAAACGAAGATTCTACATCTTAGGTAGTCTTCATAATTTAATTATTGAAGTATTTAGTTCTTTAAAAGTTTCAAACTTTGTCCTTCACATCTGTTAAAATGAGCAATCAAAATTTGCAGGTTATTGTGAAAACATTTTAATGTTTTGTATGGTTATTTCTTGTTTAATACATATTTTTTATTACAGGAAATGCCTCGTACTACCAGAAGATCTCTTAAAACGCTACAACACACCGCTACTGATCGGGAAAATTTAGTGGGTAGACCATCAAAAAGCTTAAAACATCAACTTACTCAGGAAACAGTTGTGTATGTATATTGTTGTCGGTGATTATTTATGAGTGATAATAGAATATTAATTACTGATATATCCTATTTTTTCAGAGATGTGGAAGTAAAGAAGAAAAATCTATCCACCAAAGAAACTCAAGTCAACCTCGAAAACAAAATAAGTGCCGATGATTTGACTAATCCAGACGGCGCTTCAGAAAGATATTGGCAAATCTTAGCCGAGAAGCGTCAGTGAGTAACATCAAAATTTATTTGTAAATACATTACTTCCATACATAATTATGCATACCTATGTCTTAAAATTAATTGATCTATTTTTTATGTAGAGTTGCCTTACAAGAAGCCCTAGAAGAGAATGAAAAGCTAAGGAAAGAAATTGAAGACTTAAAGGAAGAGAATAAACAGTACAAACAAATGCTGGACGAAGCCAACAGTTTTGTCGAAGTTATTAAGGTATGTTACTTGCTCATGATAAAACCTTTTATTTAAGAGTTAAAATTACCTTTATACTTATTTTATACACCATGTGGGTTAACCATTAACCTATATCACTAATACATTCTTTAGTAATCTTAAATTTTGTACTTGAAGCCCTTGCATTTATAGCTTTAATTTGTCTCTGACTTTTTCTGTATAAAAAACTACTAGAACAATAAAAAAGGAACTGAATGATCTATATTAACTTGATAAAATGTTTTATAATCTGGTAGGAAAAACTAATTATTAGCAATTGAAGCCATTAAGACATTTAGGTTTTGTAACAATTTAAAAACCCATGAGAGGAAGAAATACATCACTTAACATTTTACTTTAAGTGTACTACAGAAAAACAGAACTAAATATTTTTTTTTATGTTTATAGGAGGAACTGGCAAATAACAGTAAAGATGACACGGGTATTGATGTTAATGACGTCAGCACAGCAGATGAAGCTCATGACGATGATGCACATAACTCAGATACATCCAAAAACTAGATATAACATTAGTATAGGTTTTGTAGATCTTTTGTGAACTAAACTTTAAACTTTAATTAACTGTTTTGAAACTTTGCTGAACATTTAACAGGTTCACAGTCCAAGCTTCAGCGAGGACCCAATCCACCACATCCATATTTAAAAAAATTGTATGTTTTTTCTCCATGTCCCAAAAACTTTTTGCATGTCAAATGAACACCCTCCTATCTTTGCCCAAATTTCTAAAAACCCTTAAAAGTGTTTCAAAAAACAGACCACATATGGTATTTGGACTCCTGGTGCTTTCAGTCTACACACAGACCACAAAAGTCTGCAGTCTGCATGTGGTCTGTGGACCGTGAACCTGTTAAATTAAATTAGATGAGATGAGAGGTACTCTCAAGATAAATAGTATTAGATTTTATTTATTTCATACATATTTTTTTATAAAAATCCTTCACAACTAAAACCTCAGTGATTTTCTTCACTAATTAAACAAGCTTATTTAATATTTTCATAACTAAAAGTACTGAGTAATAACTTTAAAGACTAGATTAAGTTTAGAATGTATTTTTTGAAAAATAAAGTTTTAAAATAAAATAAATGTTTCATTATTAAAATAGTATATTTCACTATTAACTGCCATAACACAGGTACACTTAAATAACACAATTAAAAACATTTTGAATTTATTATTCATTTTACATTTCATTAAAAGATGATATAAAAATATGCCTCTTTAGTCTTAAAACTAAATTGAATATTAAACTACCAATTAAAAAAAAAAATTATATCAGGTATTCCTTTGTTAAAATTCTATGCTATCAATCACTCAAATACTTTGCTGTATTCTATGAAAATGTGTATGTATCTGGTATCTTTGATTTCTTAAGTTTGCAAATTTTACAATTGATTGTTGTAGAGGCTGCATATAAGGACATTCTGGTGACAAAGTGAAACATGCAAAAAGTACACAGTACTGGACAGTGGTCTTTTAAATATTTAGCAAAATAGTTTTTGTAACTGGATTATCTATCATGTTTTGTTTGCTGTTTTTATGAACTTTTTAATAATTTTATTTCTGTACACCCCAGCATTCAGATAAAAACGAAACAAATTCAAAATAATCGATTTTATGCTAGAATGACGTGTCATTTTCGAGTTTTTGTGAGATTAATGCATGGCAAGATTTTTGAATGTAAACTGTCAATCTTTTTTTAAAAATGACTTGAAATATTCATCAAAATTACTTTCGTATGTCCACGGCATCAAATCTGGGTACATTGAAACTTCTCTTAAAACATCTACACTTGCGTTGCATGGCAGTACACTTCTGACTTTCTCGTTAAGGCAGCCAGTTACATAGACATAATGGTTTATAATTAAATTGTATATATAATTGACATATTTGTAATCTAAATTATCATTTGTACTAGGCACTTGCGGTGAATGAGATTTTATTCTGTTCATATATCCTGTAGTTATGATTGGTACTATGAAGTCAGCCTGAAAAATAAAAGAAAATAACACAAATTTAAAAACAAGTTCATAAATATGTTCATAGTTACATTATAATTATGTATTAGTTGTAAAAAATATTATGTTTGAAAGATTGGAATAGCAAAAAGAATATTTTTGTTCTACAGGTATTCTAATAATGTATGTTGGTAGGTTCTATTGGGCTCAAAGCTAATGTTCTACAATCATTAAACAATACTACAAACTATATATTATCTTCTTAACTGAGAACATGTTAATTTTTAGTAATATATTCAACCAACCTTTTCAAAGTTCTCTCTAATAAACTTTTCAGGGTTTTGATACACCTCATCTCTTCTACCACTGAGAGTCAATATCTCCACCTGCAGGTCGTCCCACTCACTAACATATTGTTGAATATTTATTGCTGTGTCCAACCCATCTTCTGTATAAGTCAGGAATAAGATTGGATGGTCATTCTCAACTTTAACAGTATCAGTCTTTGTCGATGGTCTTAGAGATGGCTGTTTCGGTTTTCTCTCCTTGTTAGCAACAAAATTTTTGTTTAAAGCCGGTGGTAAATCATTTTTTAAATTCTTCGTAAAGCTTACAATTTCTCTTGTGCCACTCGTTTTACTTGTGCTGTGGTACCCACTGTCTTCTTTGTTAAAACATTGAGATAAATTACAAAATGGTTCCTGGATGGATTTTAAAATGTCATATCTTTTCATCTTAACAAAAGCATCTAATATTTTATCTAACGTGGCAGTCTCATTTTGCATGAACACTTTTATTACTATGTCAGCTGGGTCCTCTTTTACTGAATTTGTTATATACTGGAAAAAATAAATATAACAAAAATGAAACAGCACAGCAGTAGAAACATACATTTTGAAGGAAAACTTATAGTCTTAGATTGAAATATAGTAGAATATTTTATTATAAAGATAAATTTTGTTGCTCTTTTTATGATAAAGGTTTGCAAATAATCACT
This sequence comes from Junonia grisea, assembly GCA_018235645.1. NCBI lineage: Eukaryota > Metazoa > Arthropoda > Insecta > Lepidoptera > Nymphalidae > Junonia > Junonia grisea. The sequence goes on along the minus strand of DVXP01000527.1, from coordinate 9,413 downwards.
AGGTCACATTACTTGATGAGTAACTCAAATATGGACTAAAATTTTACTATCAAACACTATCTCACTACAAAAAATCTTTAACAGAAAGCCTTGTTAAAAGAAACTCACATCTAAATCATCCTGTGATACTCCCAGAGCATATCCAAGATCTTTCCACGTATTGAGAGATCCTCCAACCTTTTTTACAAGTGTTTTCCACGCTTCGTAACATGTTGCACCAGTTTTCGTCTTAGGATTTCTATAATATAACAAACTTGTATGAAGGTAGCATACTTTATTACTAAGTGATTTCAATTCTGATATTTCTCTTTCTCTCTCTTCTTGCAGAATCTCTTCAAGGGCTAAAGTATCTATACTTATTGTATCTGCATTCTCGTAGTCTTTTAACAAATCCCTGTAAAGAAAATAAGTTATATTAATATTTACACAACAGCCATATTTCAGACAATTTCTGCACTTCTTACATACATTTTGTATTTAAAAATTAGTAATAGATATTTTTTTACAATATAGGTTGTAGGAATTCCTAGAAATATAGTTTTAGATCCATTATTTCCCTTTGAGGAAAAATATTTGAAAAAAATATAAATTAATAACACGAAATAGACGTTTTGACAAATGAATTAGTGTTGCTATTAGTTTATTTTATGCTGGGTTCTCACGCTAGAATTTGGCTGAAGGAAACTCGTCGGCGACTTTTGTATCTATGTCGTCTCCTCAATAATTATCTATCTAATAATTAGATATCTATAGCGTCGTCTACGTATTCACCGTATAACAAACGTAGATATTAAATCTTTTTGAAATAGTTGTTCTTAATAAAAACTTTAAAATTTATTTTTAACGACTTTTATCGACAACTGGAAAAGATAAATTGTCTATAACTATATGTGACTTTGATAACGTGACGATTTGAAGTCGCAAGCTATCCAGCGACTTTAATTGCCGTAAATTTAAAGTCGCTAATGACTAGCAACGTTAATTAGTATTTTGTATGTTTTTTGGTTTTATCAGCTATTAGAACTAAAATAATAGATATAAATTGCCTGAGTTATAAAATATCTAATTAAATAAATACTAAAGGCCCTGCCGTGAGGATCCAGCATAACAGAAAATCTTTATGGTTAAAAAAACTTTAACCATAAATACAAATTTTTGTTTGGCGCGCTTATTTAAGTTTAAAACAGATGAATTTATAAATAACTCTCATTTTAACAAAATATTAACATTAAAAAAAGACTTATAAATTATAAAATATGGCAGATCATATGTAAGTATTACCTAACACACATAATTGAAATTGATATAATCTTTTAAATTTTCAATACATAAAAATTGTAAACTTTAAAGGTATGCTTATTTTTATACATATTGTTTTGTGTAATATTTTGATGTAACATTATTATAAATCTCTAGATATCAGAACTAAGTTTAAATGTTAATTATGCAGATCGATAAGTAGGTATATGATGTAAATAAATGTATCCACTAAAATGTCTACGTAACAAATATATTCTATCAATTAAGGTACAGAATATTTAATGACATATTTTTAGTTCAAATTTTACAGACATTTTAGACGATGAAATAGGCGATTCTCAGCCTATTTCATTACCATCATCAAACAATTCAGAATGTAGGGAAGTGTCGTTACCAGTACAAACTCGACCGCCAAAGAGAACTGGTCAAAGGGGGAACTTACGATGCATAGAAGAAATAGGTATTTCGGGTAATTTTATTTTCGTGACAAAATAATCTAGGTCGCAATGTAACCGTAACAAAGTTTTTTTTCAGATAGTAAATACAGACACGTCTTTACGTATCCATATTTTAATTTAGTGCAATCGAGTGTTATTGAGGATGCGTTGTATTCAGGTGCGAATTTTTCAATTTTATATATCGATAATTAATTTTTGTTGGGACTTGAAATAAGAAAAATAACTAATTATTGTTGGGTTATATATTTTTGGATTTATTTTACTTCTGTAGATAAGTCCATGGTTGTCTGCGCTCCTACCGGTTCTGGTAAAACCGTTGTATTTGAAATGGCTATAGTGCATTTACTGATGGAACTCGAGGATAAAAATTACACTGATGATTTTAAAATTATATACAGTTAGTGATTTCTTGTACTTGTATTTTGTAATACTATTTTATTTCTGCGCGTTTCTCTTCATAAAAAAGGTTATTTTAGTAAGGCAAACAGCCGCTTTTAATGTTAAATACATAGAGCGGTTGTAAGTTTAACTGTCTGTGCTATGACAGTACCTAAACGGATCGATTATTACATATTTTTTTATTTTGTTTGAAATTTGAATTGATCGATTTAGCCTTGTTATGATTTTGAGATTATAATTTACTACTTAAAGTATCGTACAATATGATTTGAAAATTTGTTTACCTTTTTCATTCAAAACATTTTAGTGGCGCCAGTAAAAGCTCTATGCACAGAAAGACTAACTGAATGGTATCCAAAGTTCAACAAACTAGGATTATTGTGTATTGAAGTAACCGGTGACACAGATGTTGAGTTCCCGCAGCTAAAACCTTACAGGTTGTATTTTAGTTAAATATTTGCTACAGTCTGCGTTAAAATGGTAGTCAGGAAGCAAATGAAGGATTAGGGCCAACATTTTTTTCTATCAGGTATTTGAAGATCCTATTAAACCGAGTAGTCTTAAGGATTTCTATTTTTGAGGAACAAGACTAGTTGCGGATCAAAGTTATCTTCTAGTTCTGTTGAAGAGAGTAGGTAGTATTTTAACTAAAGGTGGACCGAGGATTTCTGTTTGTGGGAAGGGGTTTGATAAGTGGTGGATCAAAGATATCTGTTGGCAGAGGAGGGGTTCATGCTCTAGGTCAGATCTTGACTAATTGTAAGAATAAATTTGATCAAGATTGAGATTCACCGTAAAATTGTGAAAACCGTTAGATTATAATATGTCTTAGCGAGATTATAACTATAATATAGAGTAACTGTTTTATTACCTCAAGGGGTCACTACCATTTTTACACAATGTACACTATCAAACCTGACCTTAAACTTAATAAGCCACACTAAACAATAAAAATAACTCCTAGGATAATAATAACAACGCCAGAGAAGTGGGACATGTTGACTCGCAGATGGAAAGACTACAGGTCACTAGTTGAAGTGATAAAACTGTTCCTAATTGATGAGGTCCATATATTGAATGATGAAACACGTGGACCGGTGTTAGAAGCTGTTGTCAGTAGAATGAAAACTATTGAGGTAAGTGATATTAATACTTAATAAATGAATGAAAATATGTTTATGCTTTGAAGTTGTAAGGACAGTATAATAAGAATGTCTGGTTGGTTTTACACGGACAGAAAACAGACATTGACACTTTATGTTTAATAAAAAGGCTTTAATTTACTGATTTCATAAGGCATCAGCCCAATCAGCCCATCGTATAGAGAAACTTCAAGCACAATATCAAGGAACTGATCCAATTAGTTCAGTATCGGAAGCTAAAATAAGATTTATAGCAATATCAGCCACTGTGAGTAATCCGGAAGACGTGGCCACTTGGCTCGGCTCTGCTGAGCGACAAGCTGTTTACTACAAGTAAGTATGAATATAAGTATTTAACAGGAATAGATCAGTAATACTTAGTAATCAGTTATATAGCTAATAAGCTTAGTAATTGAGGGTAGAATAAGATTCATGGCGATATAAGAAACGGTGAGCAATCCGAAAGACGTGTCCACTTGGCTCGGCACTGCTGAGCGACAAGTAATAACATAAGTTTTTTCAGGGATACCTAGTAGTTACTTAAAAAGACTTATTTTACACATTGCCATAAAAAAAGACAATTTTTCAATTAAGTTTGGAAGTTCGCCTGACCAAATTATTCAAATTCAATTCAATTCAAATATTCAAGACCAAAATTCTTCAGTCAGGACGAAAACTACATTAGTTTTAGCCTTGGCCTAAGGTTCAATATATAAAATTTCCCGACAAGATTTTTTCGTTACCACTATAATCCTAAGCGCGATTTTCATATCAATTTAATTCATAAATAAGAATCTTTTTATTGTAATCGTTTCCCATGGAATACCAATAAGCTAATAACAATACAATAGGTGCTTAAGTTTTAGTCTTTTGTTCATAAAAAAACATATAAACTGAAATTTGAAACTTATGTAAATCGTTTTTGAAAATACAAAAACGCATTTAAAGGATATCAAATCCAAAGCTATTTAAATCTGTCGTATCATTAAAGGATCGCATTTTTTCTCTTTTGAACCACAAAAAATATTTGTTTATTAATATTCATAATTTTTTTGCAATATCGGTCTATACTCATAATTAAATTGATTTTCTGATAAATACAATTTAAACTAACAAAGCTTGAGTAGAGTACAAAGCTATTCCTAACTTAGCTTAATACTTTAGCGTTTTTCTTATTTTCTTCATCAGATTCGGTGATGAATGTCGGCCAGTTAAGCTGAAACGTGTAGTCGAAGGGTATCCCTGCGCAGATGGTACCAGCATATTCAAATTCGATATCGTCCTCAATTATAAACTTTGGCCTATCATCCAGAAATATCATAATGGGAAACCTACTTTGGTAATAATATTTCTACTATTTTCTACCGAAGTATTAATATAAACTATGAGGTCTTCCGATTTGCGCTTCTGATAAGTTTTTCAAAAATGTTTACGTTCCTAATATTATACATCATCTAGTGAAATGATCACATTGACAACTGCAACTCGAAAATAAGTCTTAAGCATATGTATAAGTATTCTTAAATAAGCTTATGGTAGAGACATTGAAACAAAAAAAAAACCAAAATTTCTGGAAACATTTCAAAGCTGAGGAGATATATTTTAGTTAAGGCCTTTAAAAACGTTTAGATATTCTGCAACACCAGAAAAAGTGTAGTGTTAACCGCCGAGACCTTATCCAAGGAGATCACGGTCAGCTTCAGCGCAGAACAGAAGACGAAATTAACTGCTTTAGCGTCTACTATAAAGACTAAGAAAATTCAGGTAAGCGTATATAATTATGTACTGTGCTCAAGCATATTTTGTATGAAAACGTTGTTTCTTTCTTTTTACCTTTTTTTGTGTGTCTGTAAAATAATTTTAATTGTACGATTGTTAAAGCAAATCTTGTCCGAATCTGTGATTTTTCTCTGTATGTACAGTTCAATTGGACAAGTTTTAAGTACCTAATACCTGAAACTACTTTTTCCACTGCTCTTACTCAGTGCATGGATACAATCAGCAATATATCTGGACTGTGTAGTTACTTAAATATTTTACCATTTCATTATACTCTCTTTATAAATTCTAAGCCATGTTTTATTTATTTAAGAGTATATTCATATTACATCCAAATGTATAAGCATTTATAACCTATCTTCAGTCATTGGTCCTTTGCGGTGTCGGATGCCATCACGCCGGCCTACTATTTGAAGAACGTATGAACATTGAACATGCATTCCGGAACAGAGATCTTCCCATACTCATCACTACGACCACTTTAGGTACATCAATTAGCACACTGAATTACGAATATTTATTTAAACGCAAGTTTAAAAAATGTATTTTTGTGCAACGGTTTCCGGTTTCGGCATTTAAAAATGATTTGGGAGTCTAATAAAAGTTATAGCTTATAATCATAACAGGATTAATCAAATTAAAACATTTTAAGAAAAAAGTCCACAAAAATTTTGGCATATTTTGCCAGTTATGTGTACCACCTAATTGCCCTATCAATCTTCGTTCCTTAATTCGAATTGCATAATCCAATAAAATGACGTAATACATAAAACAATGACAGTACCGAAATCCCGTTACCGAGAAACATTTAGTTTCCCAAAGATCGCTGATAGACGGTACCGTACGAAGGATAACACACGTCACGTCTTCGACCTCATGCTTTGGATACGCCGCTCTCGCTAAACGCTGAAATACGTTCGCAAATCGCACTTTTAACCAAGAATTGAGCACATTTTACTATAATTCTTTAGACTATTATATGCCTTATAGTATGTCCATTAAGTGCTAATATTGTGTGAAATATATAAAGGATCTTGTCCCAAGAATTGTGCTAAATTTTAGTAGAAACTTTAAACAATTTCATGTCTTGTTTTTCAGTTAATAAATGCTGAAATTGTTTGAAACATTTATAGGATATTTAGCCTAGAACTTTGCAAAATGTTCAAGCTATTTTATGCTTTATTCCATATCAAATAAACACCACATTTTGATATCTTGATAGGAGATAAGCGAGTCTGGGACGCTACGTGACGTCTCCAAAAAGGCGTTTACTGGAAAAACGGAAACCGTTGCATTTTGACGTTGTTCCTAGAAATATGCTTCCGTATTCGTTGAGAGCACGTAAAGCCTTTCACTACGTAAAAGTTAAATATTTTATTATGTTTTGGTGGTAAATTGTATTATGTATTATGTATTTATAAAAAACTCTCTCATCAATGATTGGCAATATCACATTTCGTCGTGTTCAGTCGCTTTTGGATAATCGTAAATTTATCGGGTCTTTATAAATAAAAAAACTGATTTCTGTGGTGGTAATTTTTTGTATAAAATATGTAAAAAATAATTAAAATCAATGTTTGATTATTCCTAATTTTATTTAAAACTTTATTATATCCGAACAGCAATGGGTGTGAACTTGCCGGCACATCTCGTGATTATCAAGAATACTCAACAATACGTCAATGGAGCATATCAGGTGCGTATACTATACAGTAAATGGGTATTGTGTACAGACAGAATTGTTTACTAATAAGCCATCTTCATCCCGGAATTTTGTACCCTTATATTTTTTTAAAATTAAACGAGCAATTTTTCGCATTGATAATTAATTTTAAAATCACGACTAAAATTGGCCCAAAATTCAGTGAGTCAAAAGTCGGTTAAAAAAAATAAGGAAGTACAATTCAATCAAGTAGTAATCTAACACTATTAATAAAGGTATCACAATTATTATGTGTAACAGTCTGTCTGCGGTTGCAGTTTGTCAATAAACAACAAATAACACATGTTGCACTATCTTCCCACGGTGCAAGTTATCTCAAAAATAATACGAAATCCATGTTCTTTTTTACACATAAAAGACGCACATTTGAGTATTCTTATTTTTTGTCGGTATAAAAACATGATTTATTTACGAATTATTGAGCTATAAAGTTTGATTACATGTCATATCAAATCTAGCAGCAAACGTAAGAACGGTGTAACTAACATTTTTTTTTCAAAAATGATACATCTCAACTCTGTTTTTAGTGTCATCAGTTAGCGGATCGCAAATCGAGAATTTTAAAATAAAAAAATAACATGGGACACAAAAAAAAATAAATAAAAATGGTACCACTAGCTGGAGCACTAGCATTTTTGGTAAAAAATATTACACATGTTCATACTTAAACCGTTCTTGCGCTCACGACCTTAAATCTTGCGATAAAAATTAAATAGAGAACATTTTCTATATCATGATTCATGAGCTGCTTAAGTTAGTGCTCTTAGCAACAGTACATAGCCTATTATAAGGTTCTTATTCTTATTATACTGAACGTTTTTTCAAGATTTATCTTTATAAATGAATAAATTTATAATTACAATTAAATAAACCCCAAAAATATTGCTTAAATATAAAACAAATGTCAAATCTCTTAGGAGTATAGTATAAGCACGATCCTACAAATGGTGGGTCGCGCGGGTAGGCCGCAATTTGACACCGAAGCCACTGCGGTCATTATGACAAGATCACAAGATAAGGTGAGCTATTAAGTTTTAAATTTAACTTCAGTAACTTACAATTTTTTTTCTTATTATTTATTTAGGGTACCCGTTAGAATTGTCGCTCTAATTTTTCTTAAGGTAAAATTAATATAAGTACGAGTACATACATACATAACCACCCTTGATCAAATTGGTAGAATAATGAGAACGATTGCTCTTTTTGCACTTCCTTCCATAGAAAAGAATAAACATAGTTTATAAGTTTTATTATTAAGTTTTATTATAAGAATACACATAGTTTATTCTTTTCTATGACTATTATTATACTTTGATAGGGCTGACCACTTTTACTTAATGGAACCTTTAATGAAATGTGATAATATATAATTAATTGCAATGAATGTAATGTTTTATTTTATAATCATCATTGCGAAAGTTTTAAATCAAGAGTGACAATATAATTATCATCATATTATTATCTTTCATGCGTTTTTTTATAGTTCTTTTACTTAAAATAATGAGTTTTGATGCGTTTTTTCAAAATTTAACTGATTTTTAATTATGACATGTCCTTAAAGATATAGAGATATAGTCGAGATATATCTTTTACTGCCATTTTGTTTAAGATTTGTATGTAATGTTCCTAAATTTTTAGAAATTGTTAAAATTTATTTTATTTATTTTTTGTTCATGGTTTTATAATACATACACGGACAGATGTACATAAATGCTAAAGTAACAAATTAATAAATAAAGATGCTTTATAATATGAAACTAATTAAATCTTAACAACCGCGGAAGTCATTAGGATGATATTCAACATCTGAAATCTTGGTTTTAATTTAAGAAGATTCTCTTTTTTACCATCTGTTTTTATGTTTTAAACTTATAATATAAAATTCTATTTAAGTAGGAAGAATGTCGTAACACTCCTATTGTTTAACAGTAGTATTTGTGTTTAAATTGTTGTCCAACTCGATATCTACGAATTATGTGTTAGGGTCTAAAACTTGATGATTTTTAATTTTACATTTTAGCTCGATTCTTGTGGTTAAGGTTGTTGATGTTCGAGTCTTCTACTTTAACACAATATTTAGCATCGGATTGTACAGCTGTATCACTTCTCCTTTCTGAGTTTTTATTTGAATATATTTTTTTCTTCTGGTCGAATGACTAAGATTATGCTGTTAATGTTCTGTTAATCCACTGATATGGATATCGGCCCTAAGTCATGGTTTCACAGCGTCATCCATTGATGTTGTTGGATCAGCATTTTCAAGCCGTTTCCGGCGATTAATGTCCATACGCATTCTAATTATTTATTGTCGTCACCATCATCATGGTATGACGGAATTGATCTTTAATAGTTCCCCCTACTTTTGTGTATTTCGTATCATTTACCCATAATGGTTATATAATTTTATTTTTTGCATAGTGCCTATTGTAGAGAGTTGTTTGATGTGACTACTAAAAGCTACTCTTCATTTGAAATATACAGGTATTTTAAGATGGTTAAAATTTTGAGTTATAAAAAATAAAAAGTGAAAATAGTTGTAATGCAAAAAACGTGTCTTCATTCTCGTTTCATAATAAATCGAGAAATAGTTATTATTAAGTCATCTTGCGTGCAAAAATTACTTTTCGTTGTTAGGATGTTGGTTACCATGTT
>DVXP01000526.1:0-19769 GCA_018235645.1 Junonia grisea | reverse complement strand
CAATTAAATGTCGGCATTCAATGAACGCGCTAGTGATTCAATTAAGTAGCTGATTTAACTAGATGACTGCGACATATCCATATTAACTAAGTATGTGTGGTTGTGGATTAGGTTTTATTTTTGTAGAATTAAATAGCGCTATAGATAAAATCTCATAAAGAGTGGTTTAATTAGAATCATTCTTTCAAAATCAAGAGGATGTTCATAAGATTATTTCGCTTGCCAATTTTATTATGTAATTGCTTAATGAATGGAATATTTCAAGTCGATTATATTGTAGTATAAGTAATCAATTAGTCATTAGAGCGCGTTATCGTCCGCAGAGTGCAAACGGAGGCGATCGGTGTGCGCGGTCGCGGACGCGGAGAGAGGCGGAGGCGAGGCGAGTGTGCGTGAGGCGGCGACACCGGCCGCAAGACGGAGAGCGCGCGGCAGCGGGGGCCCGAGCTGCGCGCCGCGGGGCGGACGCCGGTCCCCCCGAGGCGGCGCTGGGTCCCGCCATCCTCGCTGCGGCACCACGATGTGCCCGACGGCGACGCCAAACACGACATCATCCATAGAAAAGTGAGTACCCCCTGTCCCACCAATTTTTATTTTACAGAATAGAGCTATTCGCGCAATTTATAGCCTCAGTCCTAAGAAATGTTTTTTTAATAATAAAAATAACATTTTGACCGTTGCTTCTCAATTCATTCTCGAAACTTTTTTTATGGTATGGGGGGCAAACGAGCAGACGGATCACGTGATGGAAAGTGAATGCTGCCGCCCTTGGACAATTGCAATACCAGAGGTGCTACAAAATGCATTGCCGGCCTTTTAGGGGGAATGGATGGGGAAGGGGTGGGAAATTGGTCCTACGGTAACCTCACTCGCACGGCGAAACACGACGCAAGCGTCATTTTACGCCGGTTTTCTATGAGGCCGTGGTATCACTCCGGTCGAGCCATTAGTGCAAATGCATGGCTCTCCCACGTTAAATGTCTTGTATGTACATAAAAACCCTCCGCCCCACACACTCACTAGCTGCGACCCTCACCCGTCCGCTTCCGTTGCAGGTGCGCGGCATACTCAACAAACTCACACCGGAGAAATTCCAAAAGCTGAGCGATGATCTACTCGGACTGGAACTGGATTCGGACAAGGTGCTGAGGGGAGTGATCCTGCTCATATTCGAGAAGGCGCTGGACGAGCCCAAGTACTCGTCTATGTACGCGCAGCTGTGCAAGCGGCTCAGCGAAGAGGCACCCAACTTTGAGCCGCCCGGCCAGCCTTGCACCTTCAAACTACTCCTGCTTAACAAATGTCGCGCCGAGTTCGAAAACCGCGCTCAGGTATGCCTTACATCATATTATTATGTACCATTCCTTTGTACCAACAAACTTGATAAAATTATTAACAAATGCCTGTCATTATTGGACCAAAATTATAGGTCGAACAGGTTGGCAAACCAGAATTTATTTAGGTTAAAATTATTATTCCCGTCGACTCAATTGTTACAGCACTTGTTATTGTAATGCCAATGATGCGTTTCTTTAATGACATTAAAATACTAAACAACTACTTAAAGGCGTTCGCGGCCTTCGAAGACAAGGTGCTCACACCCGAGGAAGAAGAAAAACGACATCTGGCCAAATGCAAAATGCTCGGCAACATCAAATTCATCGGCGAGCTCGGCAAGCTCGAGATCCTGGCCGAGTCCATCCTGCACCGCTGCATCCAGAACCTGCTGGCGCGTCGGGCCGCCGCCGAGCACCACGAGGACCTGGAGTGCCTCGCGCAGCTCGTGCGCACCTGCGGCCGCGTGCTCGACTCCGAGCGCGGCCGCGGCCTCATGGACCAGTACTTCGCGCGCATCGAGACGCTCTCCGCGTCGCGCGAGCTGGCGCCGCGCATCCGCTTCATGCTGCGCGACGTGGTGGAGCTGCGCCGCAGCGGCTGGGTGCCGCGCACCGCCGTGTCGGCCGAGGGCCCGGTGCCCATCCACCAGCTGCGCGCCGACGACGAGCCGCCCACGCGGCGCGAGCGCGAGCGGGAGCGCGACCGCGAGCGCGAGCGCGACTCGCTGTTCCGCGGCGGCCTGCGCGCGCGCCCGCTCGACGACGTGCTGGCCGGCCTCAGCCTGCAGCCGGCCACGGCGCTCGTGCCGCCGCCCGACAAGCTGTTCGGCAACGGGTTCGCAGCGCGCGACGCCTTCCGCCAGCGCTCGGCGCCCGGCTACTACCCGCGCTCGCACTACAAGCAGCACGCGCCGCACTCGGCGCACGCGCCGCCCAACGGCTCCAAGGAGCGCAGCAAGGCGCGCGTCACCATGACGTCGGGCGGCCTGCAGGACGTGCAGATGCGCCCGGCCGCCAACTCGCTCATGTTCACTGCCAACCGCCTGTCGCGTCCGCAACCCGCGCCGCTGCCGCTCGCGCCGCAGAGTGAGTTCCAGGACATTTATTGCTATATATCCTATACATATGTTCAACTATTCCAATTTTGTTCAAGAAGTCACTTCTCTTGATGCATTAATACTTACTGTAACTTACTGTAGGTCAGAGTGTATGCTGTACATTGAAAATAATGTAAAGTATAATATTAAAATATTTTCCAGATGTACTCACACCTTCCTTTGCAAGTGCGCCGCCGCTGATGAAGGAGCCGGCCATCGCTATCAAACCGGCTCCAGACAAAAAGGATAAACCGAAAAAGGACAAGGTGAGATAAACTAACTACTAACGTCGAGAAAATCATTTCATGTACTATTTATACGAAACGTGTCACAAAACGCCCTCGATGCGCTCGTCCATTATCCTCTCGTTCGTCCGCAGGGCCTGAACAAGGAGGAGGCGTGCCGGCTCGCCATCGAGGCGGTGTCGGCGCTGGCGGCGGGCGGCGAGCGCACGGACGAGCCCGAGGCCGGCGAGCCGGAGGGCGAGGAGCCGGAGCCGCTGCGGCGCCTGCGCGAGCTGCAGCTGCCCGACAAGGTGCTGCGGCGCGTCATCGCCGCCGTGCTGGAGCACGCGCTGTCGGGCGAGGCGGGGGAGGGCGGGGAGGAGGCGGAGGCGGCGGAGCGCGCGCTGGCGAGCGCGGCGTGCGGCGTGGTGCGGGCGGTGAAGCGCGCGCCGCTGGCCGACACGCTGCGCGCGCTGCTGCTGCAGCACCACCCGCACCGCCGCCTGCCCGCGCTGCTGGCGCACGCCGTCAGAGAGGTCAGCACGACGCATTATACCGTACCCTTCTAGATTGTTCTATTTCTAATGATATATCTCCTTAACGATACCAGCTTTATTATCAAACGAAAGAGGTTAATCAAAATATTTTAAAAGGCCTATGTTCACCAGAGATTATGTTATTTCCCAATAGTGAAAGAATTTTTCAAATTGGTCAAATACATATGGAGATTGTTCATTTCAAATAAACAACCATCAAATCTTTCATCTTTATAATATTAGTATAAATTTATATGAGTTGTTTTATTTTATTATTTTTGTGTCATTCCACACTTGGGGAAATAATGTTAAACTTAAATATCAAATCAAAAATTCGCGGCACAGCGGGATTTGAACCCGCACCTTCTGCCTTGCCGGGGCAGGTGCTCTAGCCAGTTGAGCTATGGGCCGCTCCGCACGCTGGGTCGCTTAGACCGTCTATCATCAGATCGAAATTCTTGATCGATTTGATATTTAAGTTTAATTTTATATGAGTTATTTCTCAGTGTATATATTTGATAAAATAATTAACTATTACAACATTACATCTGTGAAATTATTTTAGGATATTATCTTTGATCAAATTCTAACCCCATTATATAAAATCATCAAACTAATGAAAAGTATAAAATACGAAAATATGCTCACTTGAAACTGTTTAGCTTAGCTTTACAAAATATTCATGGTTGTATAAATAAAAGTATAGTATGTCTATTACACTGGAATAGTTATCACTGAATAATTATTTATTGAGGATTGCTAAAAATCTTCAAACCCACGTCATCACCACATTAAGAGTTTGTTGCGTGTGCCCGCAGAAACTGATAACGCTGTCGGATGTGGGCGCGTGGTGCGAGGGCGGGCAGCACCACCCGCTGCTGCTAGAGGTGCTGCAGGCGCTGGGCGCGGCGCTGGGCGTGGAGCGGCTGGCGGCGCTGTGCGGCGAGAGCAAGCTGAACCTGTGCGCGTACGTGTCGGAGCGCGAGGGCGGCAGCGCGGCGCGCGCGCTGGACGCGCTGGAGGCGCGCGGGCTGGGCGCGCTCGTGCCGCAGCTGCGCGTGCAGGCGGCGCTCGCGCGCCAGCTGGCGGCCGAGCCGGCGCCCACGGCGCTGTACCGCTGGATCAAGGCCAACGTGGAGCCGGCCGTGCGACACAACGGCGCGTTCGTGTCGGCGCTGGTGGCGCTGGTGGCGGAGCACGTGACGGCGGCGGCGGGCGCGGCGGGGCAGGCACCGCCCGACAAGGCGGCGCTGGAGCGCGAGAAGGCGCTGGCGGAGGCGTACGCGCCGCTGCTGACGGCGCTGCTGGAGGGCCGCCCCGACCTGCAGCTCGCCGCCGTCTACGCCGTGCAGCTGCACGCGCACCACCACCGGTACCCGAAAGGTACGATAATATGTTTCTTGCATATCATACTGAAAATGACGTTCCGTATTCGGAATTTACATTAAACCTAGTGGTTAATGGCTAGTAAATAAATAATAAATCTTAAATTCTAACACAGACCTTAAATTAAGAAATATTTCTTCAACAGTATATATAACTACGATTTGTGACTTGGTATTACGTTCCACTACGATTACATTCTATGAAATTCAATCTCTAAAAAAAAGAAAGAACCTCTAAAACAAATCGAACAAGATTAATTTAAACATGTAAAACAACGGAGTGTCGTGTGTTGGCAGGCATGCTGCTGCGCTGGTTCATGTATCTGTACAACCTGGAGGTGTGCGAGGAGGACGCGTTCCTGCGCTGGCGCGAGGACGTCACCGACGCCTACCCCGGCAAGGGCGAGGCGCTCTTCCAGGTACACACGCACGCACACCTACACACACTAACCAGATACAAAGGGAACGCACTCATACTACGTGACGTTTTTTGGGGAAGAGGGCTTCTGTAAAATACTATGCTAGGTCACAATTTTAGGTCATAAATTCTAGGTCTAAATCTGTTTGTTGAATCAAAGATATAAATCGAAACCTATAAAGAAAGCTAACTAAAATTCACATTTGTCATATTGCGTGGTAAATAAGTCGAAAACTCTTAAAAAATAAGATCTTAAAAAAATAGTATGGGTATGTTCCCACTTCCCAAAATGGCCTACTAACGTTGAGCTACTGATACTTTGTACAAAGTAGATCAGTAGATTTAGAGAATCTCAAACTTCCTTTTTGGAAGTCTGTTAAAAATATCTTAAAACAGCTGAATTGATTTTTTGGATAATAACTAAGAAAACTTAATAAAGTCATCTTCCAAACAAACTTAAATGAAATCAAAATTATTTTATCCGTCTATCTTCTTTAAAACTGACTATGACATTGTTACAAAAGTTAAACTGAACATAAAGTAAAAACCTCATATTCTTATAAAACTTGTGATACTCGGTACAAAACTAATAACGTCAGAATATTATTTTTCTTTTGTTCAGTTTACTGTTATGTACAACTTTTTAATATTACTTGCCATTGGATGACAGGTGGGTGTAGACGTGTAGTGGTTCATCATCACTACTGGCTGATCGTCAATACTGGCTATGTGTTTATGTTGTATGTCTTTATTATTATCAATTTGACACAAGACTTAGTATTTTTTGTTCTAAAATAGTGCTTCATGGAGCATGCAATAATATATACGCAAAACTTTTTTAAATCAAAAATATATTCTTTGATTACTTGACATGACATGTCGTGTGCAGCATGTCCAGTGTATAGGGAATGTACCCATATTACGTGACATATTTTTAAATATTTTTTCGAATACTCTCCCCCAACTTACCAACACTTTTCTGGAGTCAACTAGACAAAAATATAGCAACATTTGTGTGATTTTTGTGACACCATCCCCTTCGTGACTAAGCGTAGTATTTTAAGAACTCCCAAATGAATGAGTCGCGTAACATTTT
This sequence comes from Junonia grisea, assembly GCA_018235645.1. Taxonomy (NCBI): domain Eukaryota; kingdom Metazoa; phylum Arthropoda; class Insecta; order Lepidoptera; family Nymphalidae; genus Junonia; species Junonia grisea. The sequence goes on along the minus strand of DVXP01000526.1, from coordinate 13,676 downwards.
AAGGAATTTCCTGCCTCCTGAATGAGTTGTGTAGTATGGGTATGTTCCGGTACTATACAATGTGCTCCGGACAGACAGTATAGTGGTATCTACTGCATGTCGCAGGTCAACACGTGGCTGACGTGGCTGCAGCAGCAGGAGTCCGAGGACGAGGAGGCGGAGGACTAGCCGCCCCGCCCCGCCCCGCCCCCGCCCCCGCCGCACGCCGCAGCCCACACACCGACACTGCACCGCTTTTATTTGCGCTCATCTCATATAAATATAATTAAGCCAAATAGTTTAAATACCTACCCTCGTTACCCTTTAACGCTCGACTCGCCGCGCCGACGACTCCAGTGTTAAATAGGTCAATTTTAGGTTATACTACGTAAACGAATGTTAGTGTCTCGAGATAATTTTTTGTAGGCCTTTTACTCGATTTTGATACTTTTACAAATGTATACAATGTATAGTGTTCGTTTGAACGTATGATTGCACTTCGATCTGCCCCCCCTCGACAATGAGCGTATTTTAGTTGAAATTGTAAAAATATATCTATCGAGAACTTAAATCAATTTTTATTATTATTCTTATCATGATCGTTTATTTTCAATACTAAATGAATGTAGTGGATAAACTGTAAGAATGCTTAAATTTCATTGTATTATCAGATTTTAGAATTTTGTAACGAAATATATAGAAAAGGTAAAAAAAAAAATGTTTCCTCAGACATAAGAAATGTATGTTGATTGAGTGATTTGTAATAAAAAGTTGTGAAGTGATGCAAAGGTAAAATAAGTAACATTGGTCAATATGTATTCAGGATGAGAAATAAACTTCAGTGTAATTTATTACAGAGGTTGCTTTTTATTTACTCCTTGACGAAATACCTGTACTGAAATTAAATGTTTTATTTCTAAGTTGGAATTTACATTCAAAAGGGTGTTATTCAAGTATTACGTAACGCAGTTTGGGGAGCGGAGGGTCTTGTAAAACGTTACGGTGCGTTATGGGGCCGGGAGGGGGTATAACAACACGTTACGTAACGACATAATTGTGACTTAGATGGAAATGATCTCGATTTTCGAATTATTTTAGTGACCATTTTCACCTAAAAATTTTGTTATAATGTTACGTAACGTCTAGAAGGAGGGTACAGAACAACGTTACGGTGCGTTACATGTGGGGGAGGAGGGGTCTAAAATCTTCAAAAATTGCGTTATGTAATACTTGAACAACCCCAAGTCTAGAGAATCTACTATAGTTTCGGAAGGTTACATGGGTTATAGAATATCTATACAAATTTCTTATACTCCATACACCATATATCTAACTCTCTGCATCTTACATATAAAGCTTGATAAATATTTAATTATATTGAAAAAATGCTAAACGCTAATATTAAAAAATGTTTTCTATTTATATTTAATTTATGTAATAAAAATAATAATAGCTGGTATCTTCCTCCTCGCTGAATTTCAATTCTTTTATAATGGAAAACGGTTATCTGCTTCCTATGACCTTTTTCCATTTTTTCTGTACCCATACCCGAAAAATACGATTTTGATTTTGCCGGAGCCAATTGAATAAGTTTCCCAAGGAAAGTAAAAGTAAAGCTGTAGTTAAACCACTAGGACACCCCTATCAAAATTAAAATTTAGCATGCTATTGCTTGAAAATGAGGTTGGTGTTTTGTAGCGCCATCTTGTTGAGGTTTTTAGTATCAACCAAAGTAGTAGAAAAAGAAAAAGACTAGGAAGTAAAGGAAGGACAAGTGAGGATAGATAGGCCTCTGATTCTCTGTGAGAGTGTTGTTCTGCAGCAGTAAATCCAATCCACTTATGAGCTGCTGTTAGTAAACTACAACTGAACGGTAATAAGCAACAATGTGTCAAGCCACATGCACTTTCATTGAAGAAATGGCTTCTAAACATGTCATTTTAGAGATTTTCTTAAATAAGGGTCGTGTAGCTTGACACATTATTGCTTATCACCATCCAACTAGGCACTGACACAAATTTATTATTTTCAACACAGCATATTGACAGTGTGGAGGCTTAAGCAATGGGTGCCATGTAGATATAAATTGAAATAACTAGACAAGCCAGGTAGTTTACTATTGTGAAGCTAAGACACTTATGTATTTATTTAATGTGAGGCTGTAATTAAATTAAGATACTCATTTAATGGTGCAAAATAAATAGATTCAACCAAGGCGGCTCAACCCCAGGCCCAAAATAATTTTCAGTGGCCCATGGCTTGAGTGAAGATGACACGATTTCAAAAAATAGAAATACAAAATGTACAAATTTTTATAAACCCATTCGTAATAAGTTTGGCTGAAAAAAAATACTTATCCTGCCAACCTGCATTTCGAACTTATAATTTTCAGCAATAACTGATTTACAGTTTACAAGTGCATTACAGTTTTTAAGTAGTTTTAAGTTAACATGTGTATGTGAAAAGGATTTTTCAGACCATAATTATGTAAAAAAATAAATACCGCACATCCATAACTCAGCAACATATTTGTGACTTGTTATTACTATCAACATTGGATTTGTTGCCAAACATGAAAAAGATAAGCAATGACAGAAATAACATTATTTGATGAACAAGTTACCAGATTTAGATTTGAGAAGATACTAGGTATGTAGGTATCATACCTAGTATCTTCTAAAATTAAAATCTTAACTTCAATTTTGTCCCTTTATTTAGATTAAGATCCTCTTTGTTTCTAATATTTGTTCCCAATAAACAAAAAGAATAATATTATATTCTTATTAATTATATATTTTTTTCTGCTTTCCTGATAATAACTGAAATAGGAAATGTAAGTGGCCCATCGCTAACAACAGAACCCTCAGTTTGGTCTCTTTAAAAGGTTGAACAGCGTTGGTTTAGACTTTCAGTCAAATAGCTATTTATTGAAACATATCACACCCCCGGAGCAACACTGTCACTTTTGCAAAAAATAAAAAAATGAGTTGAGTATGTAATTATTACCCTAGAGCAGCGTTTCTCAAACTGGGGTACGCGTACCCCTAGGGGTACGCCAGAAGATCGTAGGGGGTACGCGAAGAAAATCACGTAATGGCGGCTAGGAAGGAAGAATATCAAAAACTCTCACGCGAAGTTGTGAATTTATTTTACTCCTCGCAATAACTCGCGTACGTTCTGTGTTTTTGTGAGAGTGCATTTTAAACAATGTTTTTATAAGGTCGAGATAAATATTGACCAAAATAAACTTAGAAATAAGCCACCCATTAAAAGTTGTGTTTCTCTTCGGCGCTGTATTTTTTTAACTTTCATTGAAATGATAAACTTTATTTTCTAAAAGCTAGATTTTGATATTCTTGGGCGTAGAAATTACGCCCACCATAAGAGTACTGGTACATCACCGAAAGAGTATCGTTGGGAGCGATTTGCACGACAGGTATATGTTGGAAGTGGGCAAGGTCCTTGTCGAGGACACTGAGAGATACACGTATATTGCAGGGTTTCATGAGGTGTTCAATGCAAGGATCGCTTTTGCAAAACCTTGCATACATTCTGTGCATCTCGATTTTGAGAGTTAAACCTCCCGCTGGTATAAGCGTCGCCTACTACGCTGACAATAGATTGCTACTAGGGTCCGAGTTGAACTTCATAATGACTAATAGGCTCGGTTAGTTCAGAGGCGACATTGTCGTCGCAAATATTTGCCAATTGTGCCTTTGGGCAAATGACCGATGGGCTGGAGACCGTCCAGTCCGCAGAATATTGGTTTGGCACAAAAATCAGACCAGAATGATCGCCGGAGCTTTAAAAAGCGCTTCAAGCTAGTACTCTTGGAACTTGCACCCATTTCCGTGGAAAACGATACGGCCATAATTTTTTGACACGGTAAATTTTCATATCTGGGAGGGCCCAGGCGCGATGCCGGCATTCTGCAGAGTATAGTCCTTAATGGAGCATTGATCTGGACGGACTCCGGGCTTGACGGAAGATCGCGTCCATGCTGGACAGCGAGGAGGCCAGGACCGCGGTCGCTTCCTGTAGCGAGGACGTGATGACTCAGAAGAAGGCGGCAGTGAGCGCGGAAGGATGACCCTCTCACTACGTCGCTCCACAGATGGCGGAGAGGAGGGAAAAGGCGGCGGTATGACCGCCATCTCCCACCCGGTGGCGATTACAGAGTGCAGGTGCGGGGGCACCTCGCCCGCATTGAGCTAGTCGCTACACCATTGTGCGGAATAGCATGACTCGCAGGGGCGTCCCCGCTGTAAAGGTGGGCTGTTGTCGGGCGGGAACTGGCCCTGCCATGCCATGGATCGCTTTCGTATGCGCATTCGCTGCCCCTCCCGTGCGCTACTCGTTTCAAGGGATCAAAGAATGATCTCGCCGCCCCGACACCCCTCGCTGGTGCGTACACCGGCAGTCCGGGGCCATATCCCATATAAAACAACGCGTGAAACCTTCATCGCACGAACTCAGAGTCGGAGGGAATGCCATATTTATTCTGCTCCGGAAAGGGGACCTTAGAGGCCGAAGACCAGCCGTGGATCGTCTCTACCACCGGGTCAGCCTTTTCCCGAGCCCATCCTGCAGTCTCCTTGTTAACCATTACGGTCACAGAAGAAAACTACGGCCTCCCACACCGATTTCATGCATAGCATCACCGGCACTAATGCCCGTAGGTATTTACACAGATATTTCCCAAAACAATCGTGACCGGTTAGCATCTGTGTAAGATGGAAAGTGACTCGTTGCTTTTTGCCCATTCTTACCTCGAAGGCCAGCAGGATTGCTCTCTTGAAGAGTTCATGCGCGTTCCGATCTCCATGGAGACGAGCGCATTATGTTGTGAGAGCCCTTTGCTACTTCTACCGCCTGAGCGCTCCGAAGGCACTGGCAGGGTAGGACACACTTCCGCCGCTTTGACGAAGGGGACAAGACCGGTAGTAGACCTTCGCGTCCCTCTCTACTAGAATGAAAATGCGGACGAAGTTAACGGTAGGTAAACGAGGTACGCACGGATGGCCCTCGCCGATCCGTGCTGATTACGGCCAACGCAAGGATTATAGGAGGTAAAAATATTAACATATTAACTTAATATAACCCGATCTCCCCAGGATTCGTATCTACCTATTTCTCCTGCGTCAAGGGAAAAGCTGGCAAAGTGCATGCCGAGTCACGCACATGTAAAGTATTTTACCCATTTAATATTAGATTCTACGAAGCTGTGATGATTTTTGTTTTAAATTCATAATTTGACGTTCACTACTTTCGTGATTTTTGTCAAAAACTTAGAATTAATCGGTAGAAGTAGGGGGAGGCTTGATTGAAAAAAAATATCACTTTAAGGTTTGATATTTCGGAAATGGCTTCTCAGGCGAAAACAATAATTCCACCTATTTTTAATTTCATCGCATGCAAGGGGGTACGCTGCGGTCTATAAGCTTCAACAGGGGTACGCGAGCCCAAAAGTTTGAGAAACCCTGCTTTATGGAATACACAGCCATAATCCGCCATATTTATCAATTAGTTCCATAAATACTCACCATGGAAGCAGCGCTGTATCTGCCTTAATAAAACCACTTTTAACTTCCAAAATTATGGTAAAGCAGAGGTCAAATAAATTGGTTACTACGGTTGCTATTAGTAACGTACAATTGTCAACATAGAGTTTAAAATTGCCAATTTAAAGTTTTCGCCCCATTTTAGGAATAAATGTGCTATTTATGATTTAAGTACTTTTCCCGGAGATTATATTTAGTGAGTTTTCAAAAAAAGTATTGACATTTTTTTGTGACTAACTTAGCTATAATATTAATTTTTACTGGCTTAACAATTTTACGATAAATGAGGTTTTCTTACATATTTTTTTTTTATTATACACAGTAGAATTTTAAAACTGTAGAAATAATAAATACTAAGAAATAAATAGTATAATGTTGTATTTCTAAGATATTAAAATGACAAAAAAAAATCATGTTTAGGGAAAAAATATTTTAGTAGTTATCAACTTCGCATTTCGATATTCATTCAATAAAACTATTTCATTGAAAATCACAAATACGTACATGAATTATAAGAAAAATACGTATCCGTGAAAACTGATTACTTTATAATATAAATGGCCTTATATAAATTGTTTAGCCATAGCGTGGAAATTCAATACAAGAGTTATTTCCTATCAAAAGCAACATTATTTACACTTTCAATTGCCGCAATAAACATACTACTGCCATTCATCATTGCATTTAAAAGTAAAGGTAAATATTAACTTAAAATATTAATCTTATCTTTTCTATTTTCTGTTTGATACCTTTTGTTTTTAATATGTGTGATACATTTAAAAACATTTGCTTTGTGCTTGCCAATATTAAAGTAAAAATAAAAATATCCATGTTGCATGCTACTGTATCGACTGAATAAGACTATGCCTTGCCTTTCAGATACTTGGACTAGTAACTAAATGTACAATAATAAAATTGCCTTATTAATATTTCAGGGTTTTGGTTACAAACACACTACTTCTATGAGCAACCGTTGGTACAGTCCACATATGATTATTTACTTATAGCAGAAACTGATGATCCCAGTGTTAATATTATATGTGGTGAAGCTGCTTCTTTAAATAATGACAAAAATGAATATGAAGAAAACTGTATGGAAACTGAGGTATTTTAATTTTTCTCCTTCTTAAATTTATATATATATTTTGCATTTTATTATATTTTTTATTATTCTTGTTGCAGATACAAGAGCAGGACTTTGATAGAGATGGAAAAAATGACATTTTGGAGTTCAAATTAAACCTAATTATTCCAAAGGATAGAACTATAACATCTATTATTTTAATCTTAGGCCTAGATTTTCATATTATGGTAAGATTTTAAGCCAATAAAAATTAAAACGAGTAATTTAAAAAAAATGTTTGTCTTCAATAATAGCATACTTTTTAACATGCAATTAATTCATTATTATTATTAGACTTTTAACTTTTAAAATATATTTTTAGAACACCTGCCCCCTTCAAATGCAAAGCCTTGCAATTATAAACAAGGAGTTTAGTGCTCAACCAAATGCACTGAAATATTATGGAGACATAGTATTTTATCAAAGTGTTCATCTGCCATGTTTACAAAATACATTAGACACTAAGTATAATTATTCAGTTTTTGATCTCAAAAGTGAGAATAAAAATACTGTAGATTTTATTTTAGAAGAATACTTTAGCAGAGAAGGTAAATCTTTAATGCATTTCTAATTCATGGATGGATATTCATCTTTTTTTATAGAACATTGTGACGGTTTCTCCTATTCCTAAAATAAACACAACATTTCTAAATTTATTCTGAATATTTTACCTAATTAAAATTAATATTTTGTACATTTACAGTTATCACAACAGTATCACCAATTTTTTCAAGAAACCAAAACGGCCACACAGGTACAATGGATCTAAGCATCATTTTAAAGGTATCTGAAATGCAAGTAAGATATGTACCCAGTGTCTTACAAGAATTAAAGTGGGCATGGCCTCAGTACCTCTCACTTCTTTTCATTTCTTACTCTTTATTTGAAAAGATAAAAATATTTGTATTTAGAAACCGTTTATTTATGGCCTGGAAGATAGTGCCTTGGCAAATGAGCAGAGAAGACTATATAAAACAATAATGCTTTTGCAAAAAAAAAAATCATCTATTTAGTTATTGTAGTATATTAAGTAAAGGTTTAGTAAGTAACTAAACCTTTGATATTTTCAAAGCAAATAATAAAACCATGAGTAATAATTGGTTTGTTTTATTTACATCATATCTACACTTATCTAAGTAATGTACAATATGTCTGTCAACTTAACATTATTGAGTAAGTGTTAAAGTTGGTAGAGCGCTACCAAGTTCCGATTTGGCATGATCTAATTCTGCTCGGTTGTCTTCAATGATAAAAGTTTTCCCACTGTAGTCGTCAAGCTGAACCAGTAAATATCTGCACATGTAGTTGCCATATTCATTCTGAAAAATGGAAAGTAAGAAAGTAACAAGTTAATCTCAATGTTACTAAGAAATTAAAAAATTTTCTGTCCACCTCTTCAGGACAGACAAATATTGACGAGGTATGTTTTAATAATATCAGATGTAAATAGATATCTATTAATTGAAAAAAAACAGCAGAGTTTTAACTTTCAAGGACTCTTGAAACTTTAACTTGAGGACAAAATGAAAACTTATTTAATATACAGCTCTAATGAGTTAAATACATAACTTTAGCCATTAACATAAATTTAAAAACCATGTTGTCAACGTAAAGCCAAAACACAGGAAACCATGGTGCTTTAGCAGTTTTGGATTTTCAGTGACAATGTTAATATTGTTAAGATAATAATTTTGGGTCAAAATACATATAGCCATTAAAATTTTCATAAAACTAATTTAAACATGTCTCATGCCTGTTTCATGTCCAATTCAACAACACCCTTGTTTCTAATGCCCTTTATGTAGAACCTCATCCTCATATGCTTGACTCCGTCCTTCTCATACACAGCATGACTAACATGTGTTCTTCGCCTTCTAGTAGTTTCCTCCCCGTAGCCTTTTATAGGGGAACCAAGGGCATCTTCTACCCTAGGATCCTGAAATGAGAGAGTTATAGATATTATTATTAAATAGTAAATACCAGTAAACTACTTTCAATAGCACTAAAGAAGGAGAGTTATCTGATGCAAAGTGATCATCTCAGACTAAAACATTCCAAAATTCAAGTGCATATAAGAAATAAGGAAATATTATGATGTTAAAATCCATAATAGTAGTAACAGAAACAAAAATTGAAAGTAAGTAACAGAAACAAAAATTGAAAGATCTTTTACTTATTTTTTAAGAATGTGGTACTTTTTATGTCGAACAAACATGAACATTACACTTTACGGTGGATTAAAATTAACTTATTAGAAATAATAAAAATTAAAATATAGATATCATTTTCATTTAATGTTCATATACTTACATTTTTACACTTTTCTAAAGCTACAGAGTAAATGCTATTTGGACTGTTACTCGAAAACAGTTCCCGGAATACGTAATAAAATATGATTCCAGTCACTCCGACGCCGACTAAAATAATTCCGGTGTATGAAACTGTCTTAGTTGTCTCCTTAATCTTCTCTCCAAGGGGCCGAACATCTGTTGATACATCAGCTCTCTCTTGACTTTGAGCTAACCTCCTTTCTTTTTCGGACGAGTATAACCGTAATCTGAATTTAGATATTCCTATAGCCGCAGGTATAAATTCTCTAGTTTTATTAACACGTACAACTGGTCCTAATTTGGATAGAAAACTCATAATTTTATTTAAAGTATACTATTTTTCCGTGGAATATTCCAACCGGTTAATATTTTTAGCAAATGACAAATTATGAAATTAACCAAACGCAGTCACAATGTCAATAAAAGTGACATTACCAATCAGCTGATTAATTTACGAAGACTGTTGAAAATAGCATAAATGATTTGGAAAAGTTTTTTTTTAAATATCTATTTATTTTTTTTTACATATCTAACCTTTTGTGCCAATTAGATAATTTCTGTTCTGAATAGATAGTGCATATTTAAATCGATGAACGTTATCTACTTGTTGCTTCAGACATAATTCCTTATAATTTAATTTATTTTTCTACTTATACCAGCAGGTTATTATTGATACATAATATATCTACATATCTACCTAATTAATTTTTTATTCTAATTAAAAACTAACAAAAACAAATGCTAGATATATCCTTCTAAATGTCAAGACTGTATGGTACAATACCTTTGTCATTTCTATAACATATAAAATAAAAATTGAAAAAATAAAGTAAATGTCAATTGTCACAAAATTATTGTCTGTCTTGTCAGTTGTCAAGTAGTCAGTTTTGTCATTCTTCAATCGTAATTCGGAAAGTCTTGTACGAAATCAATTATTTTATGAACAAAGTGTTTCAAATTGATATTAGATATGAATGAAGAAATATTACTCTTAAGCCTATAGCATTAACAAGGCTGACATAAACATATTTTTATTTAAGTAAGCAAAATACTTTTATCATAATGGATTGGATAATATCTGATGAGTTGGGGCTAACAGTGGGACATTTAGTGGGTTGGGGCGCAGCCTCTGCGATGATTGTGGGTGGTGTAGCACCATACATTCCTCAATATAGACAAATAAAAAAGACGCAAGACGCTGAAGGATTTTCTCTTTATGTGTGTTTGACCCTATTAATAGCCAATACTCTACGTATATTATTTTGGTAAGCTCTTTATTTTAAGTTAAAGCTTTAAAAATATCAATTGATCAACCTTAACAGAAATATAAATTCCTTAGGTCTTTCAAGTAAATATCTATCTATAAGAAACAAAGGATTTGTTGCAAATTCTATTTGCCTTCTGAACAGCTTGTGTAAATATTTAATAATTTTCTATTGGGAAATAATGACAATAGTATTTGTAAAGCATTATGTTCAACTATTGTGTGTTAAAACAGTAATTATGACTTTTATTAATGTTTTAACAATAACATCTAAAATTAAAACTGTAAAAATATATGAAGTGCGAATTTTATTATTTATTTAGTTTTTTTTTTAACTACACACAAAAACACAATGCCACACAAATCTTTGTTTTTGAAAGTGCTTTGTTTGTTTCACTTACATTTGTCATCATTACAATGCATTTTTAATAAAGATGTTTTTATATAATGCCAAATCTATTTGAATGACAAAAATTTTAGGTTTGGCAAACGCTATGAGTTGCCACTATTAATACAAAGTATTGTGATGAATGCAACAATGTTTGCGATGATCCATCTCTGTGTGACCGTGAGGAAAAAGAACCAAATCATACGGGCGAGGGAGAGGATCTTCACGGGTAAGTCTAAACAGCTTGACAATATATAATGCATGAGTGTTATATACTGTTTGGGAACTAAATTATTATCTGTCGTAATCTATTTAATTTTCTAGTTATACATTCTAAAATTTTATTTTTATAAAATTTGGCATTGGCATTTGATAAAAAAGCCTGTAGAGTGTAGTTTAACCACTAATTGGTTGTGGACAGCTTATAACAGCATAATTCAATTATTTATTTTTAATAATTTCTTTTTTCTACCCATAAAATTTTATTTTATTTTATTGCAATATTATTCTTTACTTTTCTCTAAATTACTTCTTTTATTAATTTAACTTTTTTATGCACATTTCATTTCTTTGTTATTTGTTAATATTATTTTATGTTTTATTTGGTGGATGGTGTGAATGGTGACATTAGGTGCAATATTCATGTTATATATACTATTATGTTGTGTAAACGGCTCAGCTCAGCCAGACGAAACGGCCCACTGGCTGGGACAGCGTAGCGGCATTGTAGGTGGAGAGAAACCGCGTCGCTTTTATGGTGAGTGACAAGTTCTATTATATAAGTACTGTTTGATCACACATATATTTTATTTCATGTTTTTATTTCATTTATCATTATTTTTTGTTGCAGTTACGAGTCATGCTACTTTGGGCTTATTTTCATAGCATTTTTGGTTGTTGTGGTGCATTATCATGATGAAATAAGAGCAATGCAGTTTTTGTTTCTTGTGTCGGTTAACTTGGTTTTCCTTTTTATACTGTAATGTGAATGTTGAATAGAAAAGTGGTAAATGTTTGTATGCATTTTTATAAAGAATAATTTCAATTTTGTTTTTACGTTAATTAACAGTTTTTTATCATCATACTATTTTTACTAACTTGGCATGTTATAATGTATGTTATGTTATTATTAATATAGGTAATTGTTCTAGTATTTATCATGTGTCGAGGAGCAATGACCGAATCACTGGTATTTGTGTTTTTGATATCTTATCCATAAATGTCAATTTGCATGATACTTCCTATACAAGTTATTTCAAGATTCCAAGTCATATCTACATTTTGGTATTAATTTATTCAGAAATATACTGTTAAAGTAATTTAGCTAATCAATTAGTATCATAATGTAAATTCACATAAAATGTATATTAAAAAGATATATATCATGTGAATTGTTATTTTTCTTACAGATATGGACAGAAAATATTTCTGGGCGTGGACGGATTTCCAAAGCTACGTAGATTGTATGTTAGTTTTCTCGGTGCTAGGAGCGGCTTTAACATATCTGTTGATAGAATTCTCACCGTTTGTCGAGCTAATTGGCTTCCTAGCTGTGTTCACCGAAGCTATGCTCGGTGCGCCACAGATTGCGAAAAATCATCAGAACAAAAGTACGGAAGGAATGAGGTACTATATTGTATATATAGACAATAAATTAATTGATTGTTACCCTCATCGTCATCTTGATCAATGAAAAACATTAATTAAAAAAATTAAACATGTATTCAGACTAAATGCCTATTAGTATTGACAATTTATTATAAAAGTTGTGTATGCTAATTTTGTTTCTGTAGGTTAAGGTACCTAGTTTACTATGTTTTTTATGATAACCCATTACTTTTGTGTATGATAAACTTTTTTTACAAATAATTTAAAACCAGAGAAATAAAATTACTATTATTTTTCAAGATATTTAATTTTTTAAACTCCACCATTAATATAATATATATAATTATGCCATACACATATGGACAAATTCAAATATAATATTTTCCGAATCAAGTTTCTCAAATTTTTTTATGATATTTTTTCACAGATTCGAGATTTTCAGTTTTCAATATGTTAAAGAATTTCTTTTTTTGTTTTCAGTGTGAGTATGGTTATAATGTGGACCTGTGGTGACCTGTTCAAGACTGCCTATTTCGTTATTAGAGAGGCTCCCACTCAATTTTGGGTATGCGGAGGCCTACAAGTCTTATTAGACATTGTTATACTCTTCCAAGTAAGTGAAAAATTAAAGATTTAGATATTGATTAGTTTATGCAAAAGGCAGGTGTAATATTAAAAAAATAATAGAAAAACGAATCAATAATATTAAATTAACGCAAAAAAAAATCATATTAGAAAATACTTTTTGATACATACAATTTTGCTAGTCATATAAATCGTCGTAATGCGTCGTATCGTAAAATTGTGTGTATGACTAATTACATTACATTTATAGTTTTTAAGACTCATACTTTTCATTGTATTACTATACCTATAATAAAAAATAATTAATTATACTATTTCATTATTGTATATTTAAAAATAGCAAAAAAAAAATTAAACATATATAGCAATTAATGCTTATAAGGAGAAATATACAATAATGTTACATGATAAGAATACAAATATGTCATTGACCTTTAGGTTAGCAAATTGCTTTGTAATCGTCAGTAGGAAGCTTTATCACTTAGCTTACAATAACTTTACTTGTTGTTATATGCTTTTTGACCTAATTAAACAACAATTGTAGTAGTAGTAAATTTTTATTGATAATAATATTTGAATAATATTCTACATATGGTAATGATAATTATGAAGAGATACTATTAAACAGAACTCAGATAAGTGTGGAATAGAAAACGTCCTATTGTAATAGGGAAGAAAACTAAAAATATATATACAGGGTCAATGCGAACCATGGGTACTAATTAAAACTACGTATATTATTCCTATTCAGAAACACTTCGAACCAGTAGAAAAATAAATACTACGAAAAATACAAAAAAACTTTTTTCGAACAAATTAAATAGTTTTATAGTCGAAA
>DVXP01000525.1:0-19772 GCA_018235645.1 Junonia grisea | reverse complement strand
AACTCGCTCTGGAACGTCTCCGGCGCTGCGGGATGAGCAGCCTCACCGCCTTAGCGTAACAAAGCACAGGCATCCATACTCACCTCCGCAGCCTAGGCCCTCCGGCTCGCACGGTGCCTGCTCTTCGTTACGGCAGGCGGAGGCTGCTCTCCCTCTGCGCCTCTAGCTTACAAAAACACTCTAGGGGTGTGACATACAAATATATAGAGTTGGGATTACAGATTCGGTTTTGCTTAAAGATAGTTTATCAGGAGTATTTATCAGGTTTTAGGCGAAATTTACGAATTTTAAAACATTTTTACATTTTACTCAACAACGACTATAAAACTAAATTACAATAACCTGACTGATTACGTCCGCTCTATTGAAAGAGCTATGTTTCAATCAACTAACTACTTGGACGTTGAGTGCTGAACGTTCGGCCTAGTGATTCAATTGGATAGCGGATTCAACAAGATGACTGCGACTTATACATACTTATTTTAGCTATAGTAAATGAAACATAATTATAAATTGGCTAAATACCTATTCTTTAAATAATCTTTTATTTCCAGGTCACTGGGTATTCGAAGTGAACAAATTCATACCGTCCAAGTACCTGAAACCGTTACAATACGTCGGACCGCCCGTCGAGCGCGAGAGGTTACGCGCCCACGTGCGCTTCTACAACCTCATAGTGGCGTCATATGATATAGTGCGGAAGGATATCGACTTCTTTAGCAGTATTAAGTGGAACTACTGCATCTTGGATGAAGGACATGTGATCAAAAACGGCAAGACCAAAGCGTTTAAGGCCATCAAGCAACTAGTTGCCAATCATCGGTTGATACTGTCGGGAACGCCCATTCAGGTAATATCTGTTATCATTAATATTTAGCTACCAATATTTAACACAATGTAAAACTTAAGAATAGTTGGATCAATTTTTATGATACTTCGGCTTCAGTATCCGAATTTGAATATTGTTATTTATTTGTTAGTATTTTTGTAAAAAAATATTTTAGATAATTACCATTATTACTAATATTTATTTTTTTTTATTATTTACAGAACAACGTACTAGAACTATGGTCGCTCTTCGATTTCTTAATGCCCGGTCTGCTCGGCACGGAGCGGCAGTTCACCGCGCGGTACTCTCGACCGATCCTCGCCGCCCGCGACCCCCGCGCCTCGCCCCACCACCTGCAGGCCGGAGCCCTAGCTTGTGAGGCGCTGCATAGACAGGTACTGTGGAGAACATTCTAAAACGTTTTAGAACTGTATTCATATAATCATGCACATTCCAGTGCATACATTTTACGTCAAAAATGACAAATACTTTAGTAAGATTCGGTGCCGCATCATGTCGTGTGGCGCTGCATGTACAATCGTGTGTGTGAAGGTCAAAATTTCGCTTGAGTGAGCCTCGATGTATAGGTCGGAATAGCCCTACTGGGGTCAATGACTACCTGATGTCCGGTCTGCTCAGCACGGAGCGACACTTCACCGCGCGGTACTCGCGACCCATGGTGTGGTGAAGCTTGTATTCATTAGGGGGTGTTAGATAATACTATATACATGCTGTTTGACTATATTACATACCGTGTCACACTATCCTTGCAGTTAAGTTTCATGCTTGATATCGAAATATGAGATCATAAATCTCTAATATTGACTGCAGGTGCTGCCGTTCCTCCTGCGGCGTGTCAAGGAAGACGTCCTGCGCGAGCTGCCGCCGAAGATAACGCAGGACTACTACTGCGAGCTGAGCCCGCTGCAGCGCCGCCTCTACGAGCACTTCTCGCGCGAGCACATGCCGCACGACCTCAACGACACCGCGCACACGCACGTCTTCCAGGTGACGTGTTACTACATGTTGTTTTAGTGTCTTTTGAATAGTTCATCCGGCTCGAAGGACCAAAATTTATATTCGGGTATAAATCGGAAGTTATGTATTGGAATAACATTGCCAAGGTTAGTATTTTTTTCATGGAAAATATACTGTTAGAGCACAAGCCGTATGCAGTATACCAAGCCGCACAGAGCCTCAGTGGTGGTTTAACAAATTTGTCATAAAGCGTGTGCTTTTGTGATGCGGTCTAAAATAATAAATTGGGTTAGCGTATGATTACTGAGACAGCTCCGTATACCTATCCATTAATATTACCCTATGAACAGATGATGAATGCGATCCTTATCTCAATCAGTATGTAACAGTCCGTGTGCCCGCAGGCCCTGCACTACCTGCAGAACGTGTGCAACCACCCGAAGCTGGTGCTGGTGGCGGAGCACCCGGAGGCGGCGCGCGTGGGCCGCCAGCTCGCCGCGCAGGGCTCCACGCTCGACGACATCGAGCACGGCGCCAAGCTGCCCGCGCTCAAGTATGAACAGCTTTTATTATTGTTGTTTGGTTTTATAACTGTAGTTTTCCGATTGTATATTGTTTGTCACGTAGTCGGTAATTCCGTAAAAAAAATTGTCAGGTTGTCAAATTTAAAATCGACATCTATAAAACGGTAACCAAAATTCACATTTGCGATACTACATAACAAGTTCTGGGGAGGAGAAGGGTCTTGGCATACACTACAGATGGTCACCTAGGAGGAGGAAAGGGGGTCGAAAACTTTTAAAAGTCATGTAGTATGGGTACTTTCCCTTATCACGTGACCGTAGAAAAGATAATGAACAATAGCTGAATAAATCTCAAAGCACAGAAATTATATCGTACATGTCGTTCGTACATTTATGCAGAAACACTTAATTTATTCAATGACTGAATATGTACAAGAACATGAAAATAACTTTGTACAACATCTTAATATTACACCTCTATTCCAGACAACTTCTACTCGACTGCGGCATCGGCACCTCCACGGGGTCCACAGTCGACGATACCGTGGCCGTCGTATCACAGCACCGCGCGCTCATATTCTGCCAGTTAAAGAAAATGCTCGACATTGTTGAGCGAGACTTGCTACAGCGCCATCTGCCGAGCGTCACGTACTTGCGGTTAGATGGTAGCGTGCCACCGCATCAGAGACATGCCATCGTTACGAGGTTCAATACGGACGTCTCTATTGACGTGCTGCTGCTTACCACCGCTGTGAGTACAACATTTAATTTCATATTGACAGTTAATGTAATACGGTGACAGTTCCACCTAGCGTATTTGCGGTTATACGATAGCGTGCTGCCGCACCAGAGAAACGCGATTGTCACGTGGTTCAATACGGACGTGTCTATTGACATGCTGCTGCTGACCACCGCTGTGAGTAAAATATTTTATTACTATAACTGACAGTAATGCGACAGTTCTACAGTGTGTCATACCTGCGGCGGGATGGTAGTATACATCGCAACAGTGGCACGTAATTGTCACACAGTTTAATACGGACGTATCTATTGATGTACTGCTGCTGTCCACCGCTTTACATAACTATGTCGTGGCATGTATTAAATTTCCGATTAAAGTAAATAACAAACTGATTCTCAATGTTTCACATTAAGTTGTTATAGCATTTTTGTGGTTATATTTCAATAGCACTTATATTTACTTTATTTTTCATACAATAATGTCTGGAATTTCGTGAAGTCCGAGTAAAGGAATCTCTGGAACACCTTAAGATTCACGCCTCTTCCTTATAGCGCTCCAATAAGTTAGATAAACGGAATTCCACCACTAAAGTGTCAAAAAAAATGTAAAACATACATAAGCAAAAGCTGCAAACAACAATAAAATCTAACTCTTCACCAATCACCCAGGTGGGCGGCCTCGGCCTGAACCTGACGGGCGCGGACACGGTGATCTTCGTGGAGCACGACTGGAACCCCATGAAGGACCTGCAGGCCATGGACCGCGCGCACCGCATCGGACAAACCAAAGTGGTCAACGTCTACCGCCTCATTACTCGGGACACGCTCGAGGAGAAGATCATGGGGTATATACTGCTATTGACTTACTTTAGACTATGTATAGTTGCGTTTCACGGAAATTGAATGATCTGAAATATGCGTATTACGCTGCGCAGAACAAAAAATTAGTTATCTACCAATCAACCAAGTAAAACCAGTCGAGATTACTTCGAAGGACATGCGTTAGTTCTAATTCGATTTGTGTTCTGACATTTGAAGTTGGTTGAATTTTTCTTATTTATAATATATTCTTTGGGAGTTTAAAAAACATCTGTTTATTGGGCGCACGTCTCTATCTCCAGCTTTTCGTATAATGGTTACAAAATCTTCTCACGTATGAGTATCGAATCACGTATTTTTACTACTTTTTTTCTTTAATGATAGACAACGAATTGAAGACATTCATTTTTAGGAATGGAGTAAAAATTTTGCTAAATGATTAATTAAGTAATAGCAAACAACCCAAAATACGGTAGCTTTTATGATATTACATAATTATTGTTCATTCTTTAGTCTTAAATAGTAAATATTATAGGAGTCCAAAAATAATAATTTTTATCCATATTAAAAAGAATAAAATTTTCTTTTTATAAAAAGTTGAGTTATTATAAAAGTTGACTAAAGTTACTGTTATAAAAATTACCAAAAATTTTTTTCCAGACTACAAAAGTTCAAACTAATGACAGCGAACACAGTGATAAGCAGCGAGAACGCAGCAATGGAGACAATGGGAACCGATCAATTACTAGATCTATTCCAGCTATCCAGCGGGCCCTCGCCCTCCACGTCACAGGGGCCTAACACGGGGGCCAAGGCCCTCATCGAGACCCTGCCGGACCTCTGGGACGATAAGCAGTATGAAGAGGAGTATGATATGACGAACTTCGTCAAGAGCCTGAACAAAATGAAAACGTAATCAGTTATAAGGATTGTAATTTTTTATGGGTATGTTCTAATACAATCTTGTTAGTATCAAAATGACTTAGAATTGAAGTAAAACTTTTAAATGGATTTGAATCGCCTACATTTTATTTTTATCATACGATGTCTTGGATGCTTCGAAATACGCGATTAAATTCGCTTGAAATAGTTTTATTTCATTAGAAATCGTTACATGCTGTGACATGACTTCAATTAGAGTAATTCAGCATGAATTACTCTAATTAAAGTCTAAAATGTATAAAAAATGTCAGATTAATGTGTCATTATCTCTGGTCATTGATTGTATTTTCGGAGCATACTCTATATATAATAAGTGAGATGGCCAGTGAGGTAGAAAGGAATAGATTTAAAAAATTGTAATATGTATTGTTAATTTAAATTAGTTTTTCTTTGTTTCAATTTAAATTAATTTTGGGTGAATATAATTACAACAATTTTTTCTATCTACATATAAATTACAACAAAATTCCACATTACCGTTTATTTTTTTATAAATATATTATTAAGATCTAGTTAAGTAGTAGTGCTGATATAAAAGAAAGGAAGTTATTTTATACCAAATGTTAAAAACTCATATAAGCTAAAATCTTGGTAATTATTTTAGAGGCTGACACTGTGATTCAAGCAATAAACAATCCAAATTTAGACGTTATATTTTTATTATAATAAATTATAATTTTTCTTTACATTTTATAACCAAATTATTACTTTTTTAATGCACCTATCTTTGTCTATTCAAGCTATAATAACGATAAAAGATATACGATAAAAGATAAAAAAACTTAGTAAATTTTTGAAAATTAAAGTAAAAATGTTTATTTTTGTATATCCAAACAAGTTTTTTTAATTATACTGATATGATAGACCTTTCTTTAGCTATATTTAAATTATTACTTTTCATTGGATATTTTGCTGTAAAAATGGTATTTTTTTACGTTCTTTGCAATGAAGTTCTAAGAATAAAAAAAGCCTTATTTAAATATTAATATTAACGATGTCTTTAGAAGTGAAAATATATTCTTGTACACTTTAACTTATCATCGTTTATGTACGCTATTTATTTATTATTTAAATAAGGATAAGGATGATCCCAGTAAATAATTTTATAAATCGGGACATGCGTAATTAAGGTTTAAATCTTAATATGAACTTTCTAAGAATTAAGATTAAAGATGAAAAATCAGTTAAATATAGTTAATAATATTCACGTAATACCTCACTGACCCCGTTTTTGTTTAATTAAAAAATACATTTCTCATTTGGATACCTCGGTTCACAATTCGTTTAAGTGACTAGTATATATATAAGGTTTAATATGCAAAATTAAAAACTTTTCTATGGTTTATTGCTTAGTTCTTACAAGTTGGAAATCAATGCGAACTGGAATTATGAAATGTTGGACGAAATTTTCTGATTATGACGATACAAAAGGCGAAATAGATTTCGACGAAAATGGACTGTAAATTAACTGGGGTATCTAAAGTCATTTCACATTGCTTATAATAGTTCATGTAAAAGTTTTGTAATATAAGTTCCTTTGTAAGAGATACCTCAATATTTCTTTCTCTGACACTGAAATGTTTTTATTTATTGTAATTTTTAGCATGTTAAGATGAAGTCACATTGTTTAGTCATTTTTGTAGTTCTAGATATCTACAATGTTTGCGTGATTGTTTTTTTTTTTCTTTATTTTTGTTCGATTGTTTCGCTATTTAGTACCTGCTCAATCAATACGACGAAATCTGTAAGGAAAATGAATATTTGTGACAAAATGGCAATTTCATACCATACGTTTTAGAGCTACCTATTTTTTGTGTTAACAACTGCCTTGTTACAAATAATAAAAAACTGCGATTTACGATTTAATTTATGTAATAAGAATAGATTCATTTTGTTTTTTTTTTGTGTTGAAAGGTTTTGTTATCACAATATTTTCTCGACTCCCTATTTAAGCTTCCTTTAATTTGAGTTAGTCTGAGGTTTTATATTGTAATCGTATTTGTTTATCTAATAAAGTCAATGAATAAATTTGTTTTTTATTTAATAAATACTCTCTTAATCTCTAATATAAAAATAATCAAATGTTGCTGCAAGAAACATTAAAAATGATTAAAAATATAGAAGAACAACACCACATACCTGTATCATATAAAACTGTAGTCAAACTTGTTATTAAGTCTACGTACAATCCGGCCGTGGCCGACCATGAGTGCGTGAGATGAGGGGTCTCACGCATCCGTTTTATACGGCCGAGAGGAGGACGGCAGTTCGGTTATGGCCCCGGACTGCCGGCGTACGCACCAGCGACGGGTGGGGGAGGGCGAGACTATTCTTCGCCCTCCTGAAAGACGTGCTCCGCCGGCCACGAGCGGGTCAACTCAAGGGAGGGGCAGCGGACGTGCTGCGAAAGCGATCCCGCAGTCTCTCCATTTTCTGTGCTAACGGCGGCCATCGCAGGGATTTTAGTGAGTACAATCTCACATAACCCGACATCCCCCCGTAGGAGTCTGGTATCTATGAAGATTTACCCTGCGTCAACAAAAAAATTAATAGATAAAAAGTCTTAACTACAAAATAACAAAGAAATACTCATAAAGTTGCAGGTACAATAAAATAGCGATATAAATAATACAAAAAAGATGTAACTTAAGAAAAGAAAGTGAAGACAGGATAAGGACAAAAGTTTGATTTTTGTGATTAAACATATTTTGTTTTTTTCTACACATTTTTCGAAATGGAAAATAGGTAGATAGTATCTAGTAAAATATAAGATATTCCTTTTATGCTTGACTTGGCAAGGGCACTGCTGTGCCCCTTGCCAAGTCAATTAACATGTTTCATTATTGCCATTATTGCTTTCGGGAATTTTTGCCCAATTCAAAAAATAAATTTTATCATTTTTGAACTGAAGATGAACAAGAAAAAAGCATTGTACAAAATAATTAATCTTGTCTATGGTTGTAAGAAGTTCCATATCTATTATTTTGTTAGTGATGAATTGATGATACAGTAAAATTTATACAAATAAAAAATGTTTAAAATAAGTTTTAAATATTTTATATGGTCTTATATAATAAAGAAATAAACACGTTTTGTAAAAAAGTTTTCGAATTACAAATTAAATTTAATAGACATATACACATGAAAAATAATGAAATTATACTATATTTACAGAATAATAATAATATAATAACAGATTCAGGTAATTTTAAATTTAAAATAAGTTGTACAATAGGCTAATTTTGTTTAAAAATAGATAGATATATTTCATAAATCAGCATGCAAAAACAACTGCATGTAAAGAATTTACTTGCTACTTTGAAAAAGCAACACTAGATGGCGCTTACGTCTATCAACACCATGGCGAAAGCAACGTCAACCGTGTGTGGATAAGTTTTTGTTTTCAAGGGAAAAACTCTTGTTTCATGTTTGTTTATAAGTGAAAAGACCCTGCAAAAAGTTACCTAAAGTGTCAAATATTTATAAAGTGTAAAGGTTATCAAAAGAAAGTTTAAAGTTTTGTGTAAAAAGTTGTAACGAACTCTGGGATCAGTTGAGAATTCAGGTGTCAACGAGGTAAGAAACCGAAGCTTATTTCAAGATTACGACTTCTAAAATTAACGCTTTACGCATTATAGCATGTTTAACCGCTCTTGAACTTAGTAATTATCTTTATTTGCGCGGGTTACGGGACTCTGGGAACAGGTAATGGTTAAAAATAATTTCGTGTAAGGTTATGTCTCGTCTACTCAAATATCTAGTATATGCTCAAAAGTTTGAACGGTTTTCGTATACAGAAAATGTTTGTAAGCTAAAACTGGATTTATTATATCAATATTCCTTACCTCCCACGTTTATGTTTTTTGCCTCCTTTGTTTACCTATTGACCTGCTGTAACTTCAAACTCAATAAATGGGGCAAATAAACAAAATATTTCTGAGTTTGGATATAATTTTTTTTGTACTTCGTTTTGTACAAACAGGAATCAGAATATGTTTTTTATTATTATTGAAATAAAAGTTTATTAATCAACATTAATGTTAATAAAAAAGTTAAATGTTTCTTGACTAAGTTATGTAAAGAATCTATAAATAATAACATTACAGTTATTATAATAACATAATGTTAAACTTATGGCTTTATGATTACATTCATTAATAACAATAATTTAAAATAAAAATGCATGCAAAGAGTGCAAAATTAGATTTCATACTAAAATAAATTTAAAAAAAAACCTCAATGGAAAGATACATTAAGAATTGCTAGAAACAAAGTTATAATTAAAAAAACAAAAAAAAGTAAATTGTGTGTTTTGAATATTTACAATTATAATTTTAGTAAGCTACGGTCTCATGTGATTTTGTAACATAGATAAAAAAAAAAACATTTAAAACCAATTCAAATGAACTAAAGTTGTTCTTTGTCTAAGAAAATATGTAGAGAATAAATATTACTCATAGAAAATGTATATTCCAAATAATGTCCTTAAAGCAAAAGAAATACTCAATGTCATAACGACAAAGGGTACTTAGTGATTAAATTTCCTGTCACTGTCGGACTGCAGATTCAAACAACAAATAAAAGATTTAAACACAAACTTGAAATTATGAACAAATTGTAAATTTATTAGAAAAAGCAACCTTTTTATAGGTAATTTAAAATTAAATTGTACAAAAATTTCCCTTAAGTCATAGAAATATTAAGATTCATAGATTTTATTTTAGGCATTAATTAGATATTTTGTTACATTAAATCAATTCATCATGCCACGACACATAACATTATTTGTTAAACACTAATAAAATAAACCATATTTATTAAAGATGTTCTTGAACGTGACATTCAATAAGTCTTACAAAAACTCTGTCAGTGTCACTCTTTATAAAGATTTCACATTTTTACTTTAAAAAATATTATGCTATATTGTATCTTCAGTCGGGCCTAGAAAGGCATTGAGAGACTAAAGCTTATTCTTTATATCTTTGTTAAAGCTTTGTCATTGAAATATATTCAACAAATCTGTGAATGAATTTAAAAGTTTGTATTCATAAAGACAGACATATAAATTAACTAAAATAATATTTATTTGTTTATTATAAATAATTCTCTCCTTTTATCATTAAATATGTTAAGACATTAGCTTAGTTAGCACTGTATTTACAAAGCAGAGAAACAAAACATTTACAATTCATTACATTGTATAAATCATGTCCGCGCGGCGGTGGCAAGATTATAATACAATTAATATTTATTAGTCAATTAAATGCACGCATCAAACGGTTTGATCGATCACTGTCAAAGCGCGGGCTAATAAAAAAGGCAGATGTGTGATCGATCCTTTCTCTTTATATCTAGGTTTTTTTTTTTTAAAAGAGGTTTGCAACAATCAATTCCCTTTGTGCGCGACATCAATGGGAGCGGTTGCTGTGTACCTATCCTTTGATCTCGCCGCCCTCTGAAGATGCGACATTGCGCTAATACCGCCGGCGCGCCGAACAAAGACGTAAGCGACGCGCGCTGCCGCACTAGATCGGTTTCAAAGTAAACCCTTTCGGTTTAGTCATAGAGGCTAGTGATTTTTTTGTTATCAACCCGTTTCACATTATAGTGTGATTTTTCGTCTTTGTTTGTGATATTTTAATTACCTTGTCTCTTTTTTTCAGAAATAAAGTCTTAAAATATTATTATGTTAATATTTTTAATAAATTATTTTTGTTTTCATTTTTCGTTGTTTATTGAATTACGTGTGTGAGTATAATTTAAACGAAAAAAATTAACCGATATCGAAACAGGTGCTCTTCACACTTATTTTTTTTATGTTTTTTACCCCATTATTTCGTGGTTTTGGTAAACCTTAATTAAAAAAAGAAAATGTAAATTCTTATTTTTAACATCTTTTTTATTTTAACAATTACCTATAATCTTTTGTTTTAAAGGATTTTTTTTTAATTATTAGAGTTTTAAATAAATATAACAGAAGATGATGATGATGAGAGATGTCCAGCATCCAAATAAACAAATTTGCACATTTTAGGAAATCGTTTCCTTTCCTATAAAAAATAATTATTGACATAGGTACATATTTACTGACATGTTCAAGGGAGAAAAGAGAAAAAAATAATTCAAATAATAAATATTAAAACAAAAGCAACGACAACTTATGATCATCACACAAATGACAAACTAGCACTCAAATGTAGCACAACACAATATACGAAGAAAATAATTACAGCCCGAAGACAGCCGTTAGGACGTTTCAATAATGAGACAAAAGGAGTCGGATTGCAGAGGGGACGATCACAGAGTAGGATTCATAGCTTTGTCGTCTAAGTGGGACTTACTGTCCTGCCGACTTACGGAACGAGCTCAAAAAACGCGCCAAGCTTACATTTTTTTGTCACAATGCTAGAATCTGTCTGTCTGGATTCGAAGCTTATGTGCAATTTTCATATTTTATCCGAGTTAAAAAAAGAAATTCGACTTGGAACAGGTTCAATTGAGATTTCAATCATCTCTCGAAGATATCTGATTTTGATTTTTGTATAGCCCACTGTTACCTGGTCCGTATGTGATGAAGGCCCGTGTCTATCTTTTCAGTATATGATTCAATATTTTTTGTCAAGAATGAATGTGAGATTCTATAAATAGTACTTTTTCTTTATATTATTACATAGAAAAAAAATGTTAATTTAAATATTCTATATTATATTAAAAATAAATCTATAATAATGGATAGAAATATTGTTTAATTTTAAAACTAAGAAGGTTTATAGTTTGAATACGTATTAAGAAGAAATAGAACGATGACAAGATGTCATATAAGAAAATTATATAAAATCCTAATACGAAAATATAAAGCTAGCTAATCGTAACGAACTGGTTACGCTAATACATTACGTAATGTACTAAAAGCTTTTAGTTATACTGCCAGAATTACGCAGGTATAAAAGTTTCGATGCTAATGTTATCCACTATGAATTCAATCCTCTAATATAAAAGTTCGCAGGGAGTCGATATGCGGGCTCCCTCACATAATTCATCAAGTTTTCAACTCTTTCATCGTTTCTGAAGTAAACACAAAGTTTCTTTAATGTCTCAGAAAAGAGTTACGTTAATGCATTTCGACGGTTATCGGCAAATGCGGGCGGAGTTCGCGAAATACAAAACAAAAATGTATTAAACTACGAATATAATTCGTAATATCTATCATCAAATGCTAAATAATCACGATAATAATCCATCTACGCGTATGATGTGATCTCTGTTCAAATATTAATCAAATCGAAATTGATTGTCTCGTGTTCGGTGTTAATTATATAAAATGAATAGTAATTGTAATAACAGTTGAATAGTATCAAGCGTAGCGTCAGCGTGACATGGCGCCCGAGCCGGGGCTGACAAATTGGCTTCACAATTAATGGCCACCTGGGCCGCTACTAATCGACCGATAGAATTAAATGAACGGACTGCACTAATTGCCCGGTAAGACAAAGGGGCAAACACTCGCCTTTGAGACCGATGTCTAGTGTCACTTGAGGCGTAGGTCTGTATGTAGGCAGGGGATACGATGCTATACCTGATATTGAATCGAGATGCAGACAATTGTTGTTGATATGAGATTGACAAACATCGACCTTAAGAGCTTTTGATCTCTGTTGCCGGGGATTAAATGTTATGTTAACAGAGGGATTAGCATAAATGTCTTGATTAAACTAAATACGTACCTGTATGATTGTAATAAATTAAAAATATATAGATTGCTATGCGTATTTCATCTTCTGTAATGTTTAAATTCGGCTTTGAAATATGTTTATCCATTTATGCTAAAAGAGCGCGTTCTAAGAATTTAAGACTTCATACATCTAAGAAATTGCTTAGGAACCCACTAATGTTCTACTTAACGAGCATTTTCTTTGCATGTTCCATGAGTTATGTAATCCTGAAATAAACCTTTAAGTAACGTTCGTATGCATATTATTAAAAATAAATAAATATTGTAAGTGTGGAAAATACATACATAAATTACAACATATAAACATGTATAGGCTACAGCAACCCTGAAATAATTTTTTATTAATAAAATTTCTTTTAAAATGAACCACTATTTACAGAGTTAACCCCATACGAACAAAGAAACTTAACTTCATTCAAAGTTTAGTGTACATCTACTTCTATCCAAAGCTTACAATCCGATAGATCCTCGAGACTAACTCCGATGATATTGTTACGATGGTCCAGACCAGGAGGCTTAAAACAACAACAACAACTTATAATTACAACAACACAATTTCCATCCGAGCCGAGTAATAACAACAAGCAATTAACATTTCAATGCAATTACTCTGTTTAGTCACGATAATAAGCATCAAAGGCTCCGGTCCACTCGCCACTTTTTCAATAGTTAGACTGACAATTACTTGGTTCATCTGATCGAGAGAACAATGCGTTTTTAACTGAACTGCTTTTCCGGTAAACGGTAAACAAAATTATAATATCTAATATGCGACTTTAGTGTATATTTGGTGTAATTTTAATTTTTTGTGTGTTTAAATCGTATGTAATGCGCCTTTGACAAATTTACATTTTACCAAATATGCATATCTCTTTAACGCCAAGAAAGTTAAATTATTTTTAAAAGTCACAGGGATTAGATACACGGAAGACCCAAAAAAGGTAATTTAATAATTTTCCGCTCCTTTTGGCTAATTTATTTTATTACACTTTTAAAGCTTGAACGATGCTCTGTTTCGGAAGTAGGTACTTCTCTTGAGGACCATTATGACCCAATCTCTAAATCTTTCCCGATTTAGAGGTTAAAAGGATTGAAGAGTCCTCACCCGCAAAATATTTACGGCCTGAAGCCCTGAAAGTTACAGATCTTCTTGACAATCCTAATATTTGCGTTGACATTGAAACAGTCTCGATCGTCCATCGCCAGTAACTGTATATAATTGCGTTACAAGATAATTTAAGAAACTTTCTAGACAAACGAAATTTCATTATGTTAAATGTCTCTTTAAAATTACAATCGTTACTTCGATATTGAAGATTGTACTAAAGAAGAAGTACCTAATTTTATTGAAATAAAACGAATAGCGATCACTGTTTTACGAGTTTTTTTTTTGTATCTAAGAATGATGTTAGTATATTAGATGTAATAAAAATATTTTTGAGTAGTATTCTGACATAAGTAAATTAATTAGGAAAATATCAAAATATTGAAAATATTTATGTGGTAGTGTCATAAAAATCTTAATCAAAATCTTGCATTAAATGAAAAAATTTTAAAAAGATAAAAATATCTATAATGTTCTTGTTTGTACCTATACTTAAAAGCTTTTAGTTTTGCAAACGTTCTTCGACAAGAAACAGCGCGGGTCGGTAATATTCAGACTAAGCTGACATAGTAATTAATAATTTTGAGATACCTACATTAACCTGAAAATTAACCATTTGTAAATCTAAAAATGCTAAATAAAAAAAAAGCTTTTAATCTTTTCGTTATTTCAAAAATATTTACGATAAATATTTGTATTCGTTCTGATTTCGTTATAATTTAACTCATTTTACGCCACAAATGTAATGCAATTCGGAACTTATTTCGCGCACACAAAATATAAAGTAGCGAATGCATCGACCATTTGGTTCGACAGTCGACACTCGGGCGCGTCGTTAGATGGTGTTATGTCGGATCGCGGTGTCGGAGATGCGGCCGAGAGCGCGATAACGAGCCACTCCAGCATCGCTACATCGCGCCACCGCTGATTCCGACCCGATACATGAGTGCCGGCGACGTGGAACAACTTTCACACCACCTTCTATGAAATGTTTTGTGCTTTCAGACACTCTCAGCAAGATAGAAAAATACAAAGTAACATTTACGGGAAAGCGTAAAGATATGTTATATGGATGGAAATGACGCTTTAGCATCATGACGATAGTTAACTAAATTTTAATGTTATCTTTCCTTTTTAGGAAATTATTTAATTTTTAAGTAAGGCAAAGTTTCGGCATCAATGTTAAAATGTACAAGGTTTTTGGGATAAAGATTGATCTATTTATAAAAGTTTTACTCGTAAAATATGTCACTTATTTTTCGAAGCGTACATCAAAGCGGCTGAACGGATACGACCTGTATTTCAACATATAAATGAAGTATCGTTTGCCATGAAACTTTATAAAGCCATCACTAAATCACTATCGAACAAAAACTTACAAAGCAAAAGCCCGGAAGGCGCGACGCCCGTCCAAATACGGGAGTCATTGATTAATTGGTATCACTGCGGGAGTAAGGGTCACGGCGAATATATATTTAGAGCATTTGTAACGAGAAATGTTACCTAAATATCATGTTTAACGTTTCTTACAGAGGAAATATTATATGGTTCCCCGCTATATTTTTAAGGTTTGTGCATTGAGCGTTACCAAAACGCGGAGGCAAGTTAATTAAAAATTAAACTTTCAATCGAAGTAATTAAGGTCACATGTCGGATAGAAAATTTTACAGGGTTTTCGTTTTACGTAATTAAAAAAAAAATAAAAAGTCAAAGTTAAAAGTACGCTGTGACACACCTTTAGCAGCTCGCGGGGCGTCGCGCGGGAGGGTAGTGGGAGTGTCGGCTCGGTCAAAGGGCCCTTTGATGTTTGCCGCCGGCTTAATGCACCGCCCGCGGGCCCCGCTCCGCTCATCATTAGCAATTTCCCCGTAATTTGTTATCTTTACCGCTATTTATTTGTACAATTTCACGCTCGGATCGACGTTTCGCACCTCGGCGTGTGCAAGCGGAGTCATTATGGTCTCCTTGGACTTTTTTCCACCGACTCCGTAGTCGTGATATTCCTTTGACAGTTACATTATAATAAACAGGAAACTTACTACAGCTTGTGAAATTTTTACTTGAATTTATTTTACGTTGCTTCTAAGTACGTGCTTTCATTGAGCGGTCGTGCCCTATTTGCACTCGCGAAAGACGAGTTATTTTCTTGGTTAAGAATTTATTTGGACTGTTCACGTAAAGATCTGAAGCTGTATTTTTTATAACATTAATGAATTTCAGAGATAACCACAAGACTGATGTGAAAGAAGTGATAGATTTTTAGGGTGATTTATTTACGTGAACGAATTTCTTGGTTCCACCATATCTTCTAAAATTCTAAATACATTAACAACAGATTTATATACCACTTAGCAGTGTATAAGACAATGAATATTCAAGACATTCGAATACCTAATGTTAACTACACAACTATATAACAGTGCGTCCGCATGTAACATCTGTTGCAACAATTGGATTCGCTAAACGCGTCAGTGGCTCGAAGGACCAACGGTCAATTGTGGATGACTGCGCCAGATGGGTCGATATTGCTTACTTATGAAATAACTAAACGTGAAGATTTCATTATTGATTTTAATTATCCTTAATTTATTTTAATGGAAATTTCTATTGAATATTTTTATATGTGGCAATATCTGCCTCTTTGCAATATTTGGATGATTTGCAGTCAAGAATTAAGGATTTTTTCTAGGGTTCATTTTTTGCGCCTGTAATGTTGTTATGATCCAACAAACATTCATTAAACAATAAACAAATTGATTAATGTGTTTTTAAATACAAGATATATTTTCGCATTATATTATCTACTAAAACTAAATCGATATAATAATTAGTTGTTAAATTAGAAATAGGTCACATACCGTCGCATCTTGTGTCTCGTCTGATCAGCTTTCGCATTAATGGCGAATGTAGTGAAATCAATCGAGGGCCGCGGAAGGCGTGAGAGCGCTCCGGATCAAAGGGCCTCGCCGCCTACGATAGGGCTGGTGGCAACCTTCTTATCACCTATTAAGGATTTCTTTATGTGTGTCAAATATCTCTTTGGGCAATATTTGGATACATTTGAAGCAAAGAAGTAAAAAGGACCTGTATTTTTTCTAAAATAATTAGACAGCATAATTGGAATATCTAATAATAATTAGTTGTTAAATTAAAAATAGGTCACATTTGATCAGTTTTCGCATAAATGAAGAATGTAGTGGAATCAATCGAGGGCCGCGGAAGGCGTGAGAGCGGCTCAGATCAAAGGGCCTCGCCGCCTGCTATAGGGCTGGCTGCAACCGTGATTTGTTAATTGTTACTATTATGGCTATTTGTGGACTTACAATTAAGTTGTTTTGAATTTTTTGTGTTGTTTTTTTTTGTGTTATGGTTTGTAAGGGCGCAACTCGGAAGTGATATTCAATTTGAACTAAACTGAGTATCATGCTGACACTTAAACGGAACGTGATAATAATCTCTTACAATATACCATAGTCTACCTAGGCGAACGAGCTTTGTTGGGCGTTTTGTGCAAATTTGTATGGGGTCATTTGATTTATGAGATGCCAGATATTTTGACTATCTTTGGCAGTTTGATTTTCAGAAACGGTACAAAGAGATATTTCTTTAATAATATCATTCCATTGCCATCGCCATTAAATTGTAAGGGTATTCATGATTGTTTAGAAATTAACGCAAAAATGTGTACAGATAGAATACTATTATTGTTCGTGGTCGTTTTCATCAGCCCTGCGGAATGAGCTCCGCCTCGCAGTCTCGCTATCGTCCAGTGGATCTTGCCGCTTTGTCTCCGACACGTTGTTTATGAGCTGAATCATACATTTCATAATGTTTCTAACATGTAATTTATTTATGATGCAGCTAAAGTTGCTGTGCGAAATATATTCTATTATAAGTTTGTGGTTCGTTGATGCTGTTTGGTTGAACTTTAGTTGTAGGTGATTTTATAATACCGTACAATATGCTATGGAGAGGCTAGTGCAAAAATTAATGACATTTCGTCACAAAAATATAAACTTTTTTTCCGTAGTATAAAATAAAACAAAGATAACATTGTAATTTTTAAAACACCCACAAAAAATAATACATACATAACACATGCACCTTCGTATTTATTTTTAATTCCTTAGCGGGGAATAACATACTGTAATTAAAGCAATAAAATTATATTTAAAGGATTTCAAAATAACATCTCTAAAAATAATACGCAGATAAGATTTTACACGCGTCAACATTATCTAATCGCGACGCTCACAACGTCTCGTACTTAAAAATAAAACACACGAACAAAAACAGTAATCATGAACTTTGACTAGTAACGGAGACATCAAATAAATACCTGCGCGTCGAAAATGAACAAACAAAAGTGGCAAAAACGACTTTATCAAGCGCGGATGACGTCAGCGCCCAAAGCGCTTTGAGGTTTCCGTCAAAGGCTCAGCCTCGCACGAGACACGGTTAGATCATAACGATTGTCGGCTGTTTACACGCGCGGGCACCGCACACGATTTATGATGTTTGAGTTGGGACGACACCAGGAAACTTCGCACTTAGACCTCCTTCACTTGACACGGCTGTGTAACACTGAATTTTTATCGAGAAATGTAAAAAGATTTTGTATTGTTTTTTTTTACTTTCTCTTATTCAAAAGTTCGATAATATTTGCTGCTGTATTAAGCTTAAATCGTTATTCTCGATATAAGGCAGTCTTTGACTAAAGAATAGTTAGACTTGGAATAGGGATGCAAAAAATTCGCTAAAAAATTAATTGGCATCAAAAGATCATTTATCTGTAGGACCTGTATATGATATATTTTATAATTGTTTAGAAAGTGGGTAAATAATATTAAGAGGGTAAGATGTCGCGTCGTGGAGGGCGCAGTGGAAACTCGACACAATATTTATCGGCGGCTCGGTATCAGCGCCACAAAGCGACTCCGGAAGCTCACCTTGCCACGCTCGTGTGGGCGCCGGGCAAGGGATGTAGCGAGAGAGGAAATTTGTGTTATATGCTATACGTTTTATTTGTACATACATATTTCATTCTATGTATTGCAATAGATACACGTAGTGTGATGATCAGTGGCGGATTTAAGCTTGGTGCTGCCGTAGGCCCTGCCTCGGCTCCCTTTCTTAGACATAGCAATTAAGCTAAAAAAAGTTGTCCGCCTCATTAAAAAAAAAATACCGCCCTTAAAATTGTGCCGCCCTATGCGTTAACTAGGCCTATCCGGCCTATGGGTTAATCCGACACAGGTGATGATTATAATAAAGCTCAGATTATGTGTAATAATTAAATTATAAAGATTTTACTTTTAAACGTCAACTTCAGAATACATTACAATTAGTTATTATTTTTAGAATAATAGCAGACATTGGTAAACAATCTATTAGTGCTAGAAAGATGAGCTTTTTCAATTTTTCTGATATAAAAACAGCATTCAAATAACACTCGACAAGAAATTACGTTCTAAAAACATCTCATCAAAATCAAATATCCGCTGCCGCCTGTCCCCCAAGGCGCCAGCTCCGGCCCATTGTCGACTACCTCTATCACTGGATTCCTTTTTACACAGAGCCTTTGACGCCCGGGCTTTGTTTGCTACAAGATCAGAATGAGACCCGGTAGTCGGCCTAACGCGTGCCTCCATTTGCGGCTGCAATCGATTATTGTTATAGATTCTTATAGCTCTCCAGACTCTTGGTGCCTCTCGAGTTCGATCTGATTGAAATCTCGAATTGTATTATGCAGAGATGTAATTCTTTTTTCTATTTTGAATTATGGAAGTAAAAGGTATCAGACTTTCAGTTCGTATTTTTCTATACGACATTTTTGTTTTGCTGTACCATTAGTTTTTCAAAAGTAATGACATGTCTTCCTAAAGCAAAATATACTTTTTTTATGGTATAGAGCGGCAAACGAGCTGACAGATCACCTGATGGAAAGCAAATGCTGTCGCCAATGGATATTTGCTACACCAAAGGAGCTACAAAATGCGTTGCGTTTAGGGGGTATGGAGAGGGTATGGATGGGGAATTAATGGGGAAGGGGTGAGGAATTGGGCCTCCGGTACCCTCACTCACGCGGCGAAACACGACGCA